>JAIUZE010066590.1:0-24130 GCA_022085475.1 Heliosperma pusillum | reverse complement strand
TAAGGCTGGAATGTCGGAACGGGGAGGTATCCTACTACTTAATTGCATGTGTAGTGGGCATACGACGACGTTGTTGGGAGTTGAACGCATTGCGTTGATCGACCCAGCCGTCAAATGTTGTGTACTTGCGAGGTGGTGTTATTTGCATGTAGCGTACCGCTTGTTATGAGGCTTGAGCTCTTTTCCGCCTCTTTCGTGAATTTTCGACCGAATTTGGGGTACTCGGCGTCTATGATTGACCGAGTCTTGGATGCGAAACGTTTATCGCATGTCGAATCGGAACATGATTTATTCCGAGAGTCTGGCCAGGTTTAGAATAGGACCGTATTATTATCGTCGTCCTACCGTAGGAAATTAGTCTACATATACGAAATGTGATCGTGTATGCGTTCAGGGAAATGTTTATCTCGTGGATGCCTGTTAATCATACTTGCCATGTACACGATGCTAGTGCGTTTCATTTACCGTGAGAGATGTCGTCTTTATGTTGTTATACTTGAATGCGTGATTTCATGATTGATTATTCATGATCATTGGATGACTTGGCATGGTTGTTTGTCGAGTCTCAATCTTATCAAACTTATACCGCTAACGGTGAGGTGCAAGCCCTAGTGAGCGTATTCGGTTGCCTAAGAGTGTCTTCCCCGAGTCTTTGAATAACATGATGGATTCGGAATTGTATTCCATATGCTCTTATCATTATTTATCGAATTGCCTATTTATCCTTATCGTATCTCACATGTATATTCATATATGCATGATTTTACTTTTGTATTTCCTTATATGTACGTTTAATGTGATATGGCTGGGAGAACCCGGAGTTACTCCCCACTGATTGTGGCGTTCATGTTTTTCATGAATGAACAGGTTGCGTGCATGGATGGCTTTTTGCTTGACTATTTTGGGTTCGGGTGTGAGCTAGCGGGCGTTGTCCCTGGAAGTTTCACCTCTAGACGATTTAGCTAGTTTTGCTAAAACACTTGTTCTTTGCTACATTTTTAAGAACCCCGTCTCTTTGTTGTATTTCCGTACTTAGTTTGTAATATTTGACACTCCTCGTTTTATTTAACTTGCATGTATAAAAGTTTTTAAAAACTACCTATTTCCGCAATATAATTCACATGCTTGTTTGTTTTATATTTCCGCATTCGCGAGGGTTGTCACATTAATAGTGGTAAATGACAAGGAAATCACATTAATCAGCAACCCAACTTATTAATCATTCCAAGTAGAAATCATATTGAGATACACGGGTTCGCGATCCTTTCCGAGGCCGTGGTGCGCGTGGAACCATGGACGGAAAAACGAGGGACAAGCGTAGAAATACGCATTTGTGAGTCGCCACCAAATTTTGTGGGAAGTTGGAACCGTTCAAATACTTCATGTCATGTCAAGACACAAAGTAATGACATGAACACTAAGAACTCGTTACCCTTAGCATTCTATGTCTAGAATGACTCTCGTGGATGCCGATGAACACTGATGTTCACAGAGATCTGGAGTAAGGGGTGAGGGTACGTAATAGGAAGTTCATTAATAGAACACCTAATCCCACCCGCCTCAATAGCGGCTTCTACTAATGATTAGGGAAATAGTTCTGTACTCGATATGTAGTCGGTTATATGCATGCTATGCAACATCCACGTTTTAATCCTAACATGTGAATTAACTATATCGGTTGAACATGTAGTTAGCAATCAATTATGTCGAAATAGGATTTAGAATTAATTGCATGTGAAAGGCAAATAAATCATTAAAAGTTTACAATGATTAAATAAAACTATAAAAGAAATATTTCAATTGATTCCGGATTCTCGATCTATGCCAGAAATATGCCCAAAAGAAAGAATTCGAAGAAAAAGAAAGAATAAACTAAACGAACAGATTAGCAGCGAGATTAGAATTAATAGTCCATTAATTAAGCAATTAAGGCTACGTCGGAGAGAATCAGGAAGATCAGAGACATAATCCAACCCAAAACAAGCGCGTGATGCGTCCTCTTGAAGAGGCGCAACACTCTGTGCGTATGTTCTTCCGTTGGGTTCTGGTTGTGAAGCTAGAATTACAATTAGTTAGTATTCGTTTCTGAATTTACGGTTTATTAATGATCTACAAGTCGAATTGAAGTGATTTAACGGATTAATTACTCTAATTATATCAATGAAGAATTCAAAGACTAGATATAAACATATCTAACCTCTAAAGACACAAACTTGATCTAACGATGTCAAAACCCGCTAATATTGATTTATTAGGGATCTAAGACGAACTATGGAAAAAGGTGATTTAAATAAGACTATTATAAAAAGTCTTTTAAAAAGTTTATAATTAAATCCGACATGAATCTTACATGAATTAAATAAAGTAAAAAATAAATTACAAAAGATAAGATTATTACACCCTCAGACTTACATGTTGACGAAGCGATATTAAGTAACTTGCTTCTTAGCGATAGCTCAACTCGAATGTATGGAAAGTGCCCTCGTAAGAGGATCGAAAAGAATAGTTAAATTGATTAGGTGTAGCTGGTCAAATTGGTAGGTCTATGCAATAACGTGACGGGAACCCAGAAGGATCTAAGCTTACGTGGTCGATTGATCAAGCAAGTAGATGTTAAAATGCTTAGATCAAACTTTAGAATGCAAAGAGAGAAAAAGAAGCGGCGGAACACTCGCGTGCCTTGAAATTAAGAACGAACCTCTCCTTATATAAGGAGAAATACGAAGAGTTTTGGAATGACTCGAACACGGAAATAGATCAATAAAATATTCCGGAAACAGGCAAAATGAGCAGGGGAAGAGGCGCAGCAGGCACTGCGACTCTTGGAAGAAGCGCACCGCCCACTGCGTCATTTCCCAAGCAGTTTCCTACTTTGAAAGAAGGATTTCCGCTTTTCTTTATGAAATTGCGGTAGATTTCGAATTCTTTCTAAATAAAATACAAATATATTTTACCAAGAAAGATAAGTTTTGAAATAATAAAATATCTTGAATATTCTCGAGCGTTCAGCCACTGTTTTAAAAGATGGTTTATAGAAAATGAAGTGGTTTTTTACTCGGACTACAAATAAACTCTAATAACTGTCAAAACGACCATATCGGCACGTAGATGACGACCAAGGGGTAGACATAAGTATTTGAGCTATCACTTGACGATAAACTTAAGAACTGTCATAAATCATTTTGCATACCAAAATGCGGCCCAATCATCACTGGGTGATTGGCGGAACGTGTAGATTTGAGGTATCTACAAAGCCCCCACTTTGACTGAGGCTTGGCCACGACAAAAGTAAAAATATAGTTATCAGGTCAATCAAAGTTTACAACCTGACGACTTTGGCGACGCGAAGCGGTGCAAGGGGTCTGAACCAAGGACCTGTCGTCGGGAACATTTTAAAGTCTGTCGACTATCGGGGATGGTCTAAAGTCCGTTAGACCACGTATGAAAGCTCGCCAGCCATAAGAAGGATTCATACCTGAGCATCTTCTTATTCGGAATGAGGTTGCGTCGTGACTCGTGAGGCTCGCCAGCCGTCTGAAAGGCATACGTAATGAGGCTCGCCAACCGCTGGGGATAAGGCGCGTAATGAGGCTCGAAAGCCGTTGAAAGGGCGCGTAGTGAAGCTTGTTGGAGTAAGTGTCCTCCACAATAGTGCATTTATATAATAAATCTCATTTTGGAATATTCGTGGGATAACTAGTATATTAAGACTCCACGTCAGTTGATTAACGTAAATCAATAACGATCAGCTGACTAGAGTTAGACATTATTGTCGTATTACGGCGGTGATCAACTGACCCCTTTTGGTCACACCTAAAGGATGAGACCCAAATAGAAAACTAATTATTTGTATGCGATACAGTTCAATTAGCCCTTTACATATATATTTGATATATGTTTGGTTACGAGAGTTATTTATTGGAAATTGAGTTAGGAACTCATTCAGGTAAAGTTTATTAGCCAATTATACAATAACTGACTGAATAACTTTTACGTCTTATTTCAATACGATTAAATAAGATTTTATTTAGTAATTAATTGTTAATTAATTATATTAGTGGAGGTTTTGTTTATATTCGGAGGTAGAGGTAATTAGTTAATTACATTTACAATAATTTGTAAAATAAATTAACTGGACTTTGTGGGACCCATTATATATTGATATAATGGTAAAATATCACTTAATAGTTGAGTGTATAATGATTATTAATTTGAGTCATATAATTGTTATATGATCAAATTAACACTTAATTATATTAGATAATTAAGCATATGATTATAAGTGTGACAACCCTCGCGAATGCGGAAATAAAACATACAAGCATGTGATTTATATAGCGGAAAATACGGTGTTTTTAAAACTTTTTACATGCTAAGATAAAATACGAGGAATGTCAAATAATTACAAACCAAAGTAGAATATACTACAAAGAGACGAAGTCTCTAAAAATGTTATCCAATATCAAAGTTGCAACAGGAGTAATCAAGGGAAAGCCTAAATTTCATGGTCATGATTAGCCTTACAAGACTCCAAGCTTATGGGTGCTTCAAAGTCACCAAATCCTACTTAAAGCAAATGTGATCGCAGCAGGAACAAGTTAAGGGTCATGTTCTTGGCAACTTAATTTAAGCTACACTCATTTAATCTTGATGATCTTTATATGGTTGGAAAGCTTAGTGTCTTAGCTACAAAATGAAGTTGGAACCACCACCATATCAGGGGTGTAGCTTGCCCTATGGTTGCTATAAGACAGCCCCTACAGAAGAGTGCAATGTAGAGATCAGCCTGACCCCCTGTTACTAAATGCATCATAGCTGAAGGTTGGATGACTAGAATTGAGTGATTCCAAATGGAGGAAGAAGCTAACTCATTTAGCTTCAAAATGGAACCTTGGGTTACTCCTACATCATCCTAAAGAGAAAGTTATGGCCTGAGCAAAACGGGTATAGTTAGTGGCAAGTCTGTTGGGTATGTGATTAAGACCAATCTGCACTCAAAGTTGCATAACTAAAATCTACTGAATGTTTAGGGGTGATTCTTTTTGAGGAGAAATCTAACATCCATAGCTTTCAAATGAGATATCATGGAGATTCAAATTCATCCTGAGCAAAGAGTTATGAGTGTTACAAAATACAATCAGATGAGTCCATGTTCTATCTGCCCGGTTCAGGTGGAACATCAAAGAACAATGTCTAAAGGCGACTCCTAATCTGAATTAAGTGATTCCAAGGCCTAAAAACCTTAGTTTAAAGTCTTAGGAAGATAAAAGTTCAGGAGAGGTTTTGCTAATTCACAATAAAAGAGCAGGTTTAGCCAAGTGCAAACAAATGGGTCCAGATGGGGACATTTCAGCATTGTCTTGTACCAATGCTGTTTTGGGTGCTATATTTGGCTAGGCAAGACAAGGGCACGACTTGAAAGACATCCTAACCCTTTGTACTTGAAGATGGTAGCTGCCAAGCCCAAGCTCCAAGGTCTTACACATCTTAATTGACCTTGCACAACAAGACAAAGAGGAGCAGCCTGTTTTCTGTCTTATGCTTTATGCTTTATTACTTTATGCTTTTGTATCCTAGTTAGTATTCTGATTTGTGTAAGGCCAAGGCCACGACTTATTGTACATTAGATGATGCATTTGAGACCCTTAGATGTGTCTCTCTTGGCCTATATAAGCCTTGCTTTGTAACCTAATGAAATCAGATTTGATGAATGAATGAAAATTGAAACCTTTGTTTCCAATTTCTAAACTCATGGCTTGTGCTTGAGTCCCTTCTTTGCTTAGTGCTAGAAGAGTGTTGTTTGAGTCTTTGCTGAGTTGCTGGAGTCAATCATCACAACCTCTATCCATTGGCTTTGTGCTTTGGAAGAGTACTATCTTGTTCTTACTTCATTTTCTTATAAAATTCAGAAACTTTCAACACAACAACAAGTCCAATTCAAGTCCTTTGTGTCTTCATTTGTGTGTGTGTCTTACAAGCAATAAAACCTACATAAATCTCTACTTTCCTGAGTATTTTCGTTGCAATTGGTTATCAGAGCTTTGGTTTGAGAGTCATCTTACACCTACCTACATTATAAACACAAAACAACCTTTTTTCAAGAGAGGAGTGCAATCTGATTTGTGTGAGTAAATCAGTAGCAATGTTTGTTATGCCTTATGTTCCATGTCAAAGAATGAAGCCTTGTGACCTTGGTTCCATCTCCAAGTCCTTAGAAGAAGCTATGGGGAAGTTGCAAGCTCTTACAAAAGGGTATGAAGGTGATGTGCTTCCAAAGAAGACAACCAGCAACTATGGTGTTCCAAGGGAGCCTAAACCACCTGATTTGTACCAAGGGAAGTACCACCTGCCACATGAGTGTTCTAAGCCCTCTCCTACCCTTGGGAGCAAAGGTAAAACACCATTACTTCCTTCCTTTAATGGTGAAAACAGTAGAGCATTTGTGTCTTGGTTGTATGATGTTGAATGCTACTTTGAGCACAAGTGTTATTCTGAAAAAAGGAAGCTTGAACTTGTTGTGTCTTGTTTAGAGGATAGTGCTTTGTTATGGTACAAGGTCCTTAGAATTTCAAGGAGGAATGAAGGGAAGGGTATGATTAGGTCATGGCATAAACTTGAAAGGAACATGAGACTAAGGTTTCTACCTTGTTCTACCATGGATAGTTTGTGGACTGAATTTAAGACTCTTAAGCAAAATTCCTTGAGTGTTCATGAGTATGCTAAGTTGTTTGAAGAGTTAAGCTTTGTTTGTGATATGAATGATGAGGTTGTGCAAAAGGGAGTCAAATTTTACCATGGCTTGAAATCTGAAATTGCAAAGAGAATTGATGTAGAAGTGTTGTATCCATATGATGATTTGCTTGAGTTAGCCTTATATGTTGAGAAGATTTTAGTAAGGCCTACAAATCATGAGGTCTTAACTAAAGGGGATAGTTTAGAAGCCATCAAAACAGTTGGGAAAGATAAGAGTTTAGGCCAAATGGTTGTTGTGTCATGCTTGGATGTTGCTTGTCCTAAGTCTAAGCTTAAACCAAAGGTCATGAGTACATGTGCTGAAGTGAAACGGTCATGTAGTGCTATCATTGAGAACCCATGTTTTGAAAATAAAACCTCCTTGAACTCAACCTATGAGCCTACTAATGAAGAAGAGAATAGCCTTGTCCTTTCTTGTGGAGCCATCAATGAGCAAGCTACTGATTTGGGTCCTATAGAGGTGATTGTCGACCAAGGACTACTTGAGCTTCAAACCATGAAGTTTGGACAGTCCATGGTCATGTTCAATGGTGGTAGTTGTTGGGAGTCGATCAAGGGTGAAGCAAAAGAAGTGTCTTGGGTTGTTCCATGCTCAAGTGTGCCAAATCTGATCTCCTACACAAGGCATGATTCTTGCATCTTAAATTTCATCTTGAGAGGTATATCTTGTACTCTTGCATCCCCACACTTTCATTATTACATGTTGATGAGGTTACAAGTTATTCTTGCTCATTTGGGTGCAACCTCATACATGTTAAGGAGTGAAATTGATCAATCTAAACCCTACTGTCCAGCTATGATCTTCTTGTGTTTTAAGATGAGTAATGCTCAAAATGGTTGTGAGAACTTGTTGGGATTATGTGGAACACCAAGGGGAGGTTCACTACTTGATGTTGCTCAAGTTTTAGTTCATTTGGTGTTGTATATGATGAGTCCAATGCACAAAAACAATAGCTGCCCACTTGAAGCTTTCTCGTGTTCTGCTTGTTGTATAAGCACTCGTTTGGATGTGTGCTATGTGAATGATGCTTGTTTTGATGTGAGTGACCCTTTGTATAACTTGATATCTACTGAAGAGGAGCTGAATGTGAGAAGAGGTACCCTAGGGGATGATTTGCTTCTTGCTTATGCTTCACTTAAAGAGTGTTGGTCACCTAAGGATGTTAAGGGAGTAGTCAATGAGAACAAATCAAGCTTGGGGTGCAAATATGAACATTTTGATTTGGGTACCACATGTATTGGGATACTTGATAGGAGGTTGAGTCCAAAGCTTGCTATGAGTACATTTCATCCCGGTGGAACACAATCCCCAAATGATAGACAAGCTCATGATACTACAAGAAGAATAAGGGTACATATGAAGTCTAGGGAGGATGTCATACACCTCGCATTTGATCCAGGAGGAACAAGCACTATTTGGTTGAGTATGCAATCTAAAGTTGGGAATGGTACAACATATCTTTTGCCATTTACCATTCTAGTATATGATCCAGGAGGAGGCCATGAGAGTCTATTACTTAGAGTTGTACTTGATCTTTGATGGTTAGAAGAACAAGCTCCTTGGCAGCAAGTCTCTTCATTTTGATCCACAAGAATTTGAGGGCAAATTCTTTTGAAGAAAGGGAGTTTGCAACAGGAGTAATCAAGGAAAAGCCTAAATTTCATGGTCATGATTAGCCTTACAAGACTCCAAGCTTATGGGTGCTTCAAAGTCACCAAATCCTACTTAAAGCAAATGTGATCGCAGCAGGAACAAGTTAAGGGTCATGTTCTTGGCAACTTAATTTAAGCTACACTCATTTAATCTTGATGATCTTTATATGGTTGGAAAGCTTAGTGTCTTAGCTACAAAATGAAGTTGGAACCACCACCATATCAGGTGTGTAGCTTGCCCTATGGTTGCTATAAGACAGCCCCTACAGAAGAGTGCAATGTAGAGATCAGCCTGACCCCCTGTTACTAAATGCATCATAGCTGAAGGTTGGATGACTAGAATTGAGTGATTCCAAATGGAGGAAGAAGCTAACTCATTTAGCTTCAAAATGGCACCTTGGGTTACTCCTACATCATCCTAAAGAGAAAGTTATGGCCTGAGCAAAACGGGTATAGTTAGTGGCAAGTCTGTTGGGTATGTGATTAAGACCAATCTGCACTCAAAGTTGCATAACTCAAAATCTACTGAATTTTTAGGGGTGATTCTTTTTGGAGGAGAAAGCTAACATCCATAGCTTTCACATGACCTATCATGGGTCTTCAAATTCATCCTGAGCAGAGAGTTATGAGTGTTACAAAATGCAATCAGAAGGGTCCATGTCCTATCTCACCCGGTTCAGGTCCAACATCAAAGAGCTTCGTCCAAGGCAACCCCTAATATGAATTAAGTTGTTCCAAGGCCTAATACGCTTAGTTTAGGGTCTTAGGAAGAGAAAAGTCCAGGAAAGTTTTTGCTAATTCACAATAAAAGAGCAGGTTTAGCTAAGAACAAACAAATGGGTCCAGATAGGGACATTTCAGCATTGTCTTGTACCAAGGCTGTTTTGGGTGCTATATTTGGCTAGGCAAGACAAGGGCACGACTTGAAAGTCATCCTAACCCTTTGTACTTGAAGATGGTATCTGCCAAGCCCAAGCTCCAAGGTCTTACACATCTTAATTGACCTTGCACAACAAGACAAAGAGGAGCAGCCTGTTTTCTGTCTTATGCTTTATGCTTTATTACTTTATGCTTTTGTATCCTAGTTAGTATTCTGATTTGTGTAAGGCAAAGGCCACGACTTATTGTACATTAGATGATGCATTTGAGACCCTTAGATGTGTCTCTCTTGGCCTATATAAGCCTTGCTTTGTAACCTAATGAAATCAGATTTGATGAATGAATGAAAATTGAAACCTTTGTTTCCAATTTCTAAACTCATGGCTTTGTGCTTGAGTCCCTTCTTTGCTTAGTTCTAGAAGAGTGTTGTTTGAGTCTTTGCTGAGTTGCTGGAGTCAATCATCACAACCTCTATCCATTGGCTTTGTGCTTTGGAAGAGTACTATCTTGTTCTTACTTCTTTTCTTATAAAATTCAGAAACTTTCAACACAACAACAAGTCCAATTCAAGTCCTTTGTGTCTTCATTTGTGTGTGTCTTACAAGCAATAAAACCTACATAAATCTCTACTTTCCTGAGTATTTTCGTTGCAATTGGTATCAGAGCTTTGGTTTGAGAGTCATCTTACACCTACCTACATTATAAACACAAAACAACCTTTTTTCAAGAGAGGAGTGCAATCTGATTTGTGTGAGTAAATCAGTAGCAATGTTTGTTATGCCTTATGTTCCATGTCAAAGAATGAAGCCTTGTGACCTTGGTTCCCTCTCCAAGTCCTTAGAAGAAGCTATGGGGAAGTTGCAAGCTCTTACAAAAGGGTATGAAGGTGATGTGCTTCCAAAGAAGACAACCAGCAACTATGGTGTTCCAAGGGAGCCTAAACCACCTGATTTGTACCAAGGGAAGTACCACCTGCCACATGAGTGTTCTAAGCCCTCTCCTACCCTTGGGAGCAAAGGTAAAACACCATTACTTCCTTCCTTTAAGGGTGAAAACAGTAGAGCATTTGTGTCTTGGTTGTATGATGTTGAATGCTACTTTGAGCACAAGTGTTATTCTGAAAAAAGGAAGCTTGAACTTGTTGTGTCTTGTTTAGAGGATAGTGCTTTGTTATGGTACAAGGTACTTAGAATTTCAAGGAGGAATGAAGGAAAGGGTATGATTAGGTCATGGCATAAACTTGAAAGGAACATGAGACTAAGGTTTCTACCTTGTTCTACCATGGATAGTTTGTGGACTGAATTTCAGACTCTTAAGCAAAATTCCTTGAGTGTTCATGAGTATGCTAAGTTGTTTGAAGAGTTAAGCTTTGTTTGTGATATGAATGATGAGGTTGTGCAAAAGGGAGTCAAATTTTACCATGGCTTGAAACCTGAAATTGCAAAGAGAATTGATGTAGAAGTGTTGTATCCATATGATGATTTGCTTGAGTTAGCCTTATATGTTGAGAAGATTTTAGTAAGGCCTACAAATCATGAGGTCTTAACTAAAGGGGATAGTTTAGAAGCCATCAAAACAGTTGGGAAAGATAAGAGTTTAGGCCAAATGGTTGTTGTGTCATGCTTGGATGTTGTTTGTCCTATGTCTAAGCTTAAACCAAAGGTCATGAGTACATGTGCTGAAGTGAAACGGTCATGTAGTGCTATCATTGAGAACCCATGTTTTGAAAATAAAACCTCCTTGAACTCAACCTATGAGCCTATTGATGAAGAAGAGAATAGCCTTGTCCTTTCTTGTGGAGCCATCAATGAGCAAGCTACTGATTTGGGTCCTATAGAGGTGATTGTCGACCAAGGACTACTTGAGCTTCAAACCATGAAGTTTGGACAGTCCATGGTCATGTTCAATGGTGGTAGTTGTTGGGAGTCGATCAAGGGTGAAGCAAAAGAAGTGTCTTGGGTTGTTCCATGCTCAAGTGTGCCAAATCTGATCTCCTACACAAGGCATGATTCTTGCATCTTAAATTTCATCTTGAGAGGTATATCTTGTACTCTTGCATCCCCACACTTTCATTATTACATGTTGATGAGGTTACAAGTTATTCTTGCTCATTTGGGTGCAACCTCATACATGTTAAGGAGTGAAATTGATCAATCTAAACCCTACTGTCCAGCTATGATCTTCTTGTGTTTTAAGATGAGTAATGCTCAAAATGGTTGTGAGAACTTGTTGAGATTATGTGGAACACCAAGGGGAGGTTCACTACTTGATGTTGCTCAAGTTTTAGTTCATTTGGTGTTGTATATGATGAGTCCAATGCACAAAAACAATAGCTGCCCACTTGAAGCTTTCTCGTGTTCTACTTGTTGTATAAGCACTCGTTTGGATGTGTGCTATGTGAATGATGCTTGTTTTGATGTGAGTGACCCTTTGTATAACTTGATATCTACTGAAGAGGAGCTGAATGTGAGAAGAGGTACCCTAGGGGCTGATTTGCTTCTTGCTTATGCTTCACTTAAAGAGTGTTGGTCACCTAAGGATGTTAAGGGAGTAGTCAATGAGAACAAATCAAGCTTGGGGTGCAAATATGAACATTTTGATTTGGGTACCACATGTATTGGGATACTTGATAGGAGGTTGAGTCCAAAGCTTGCTATGAGTACATTTCATCCCGGTGGAACACAATCCCCAAATGATAGACAAGCTCATGATACTACAAGAAGAATAAGGGTACATATGAAGTCTAGGGAGGATGTCATACACCTCGCATTTGATCCAGGAGGAACAAGCACTACTTGGTTGAGTATGCAATCTAAAGTTGGGAATGGTACAACATATCTTTTGCCATTTACCATTCTAGTATATGATCCAGGAGGAGGCCATGAGAGTCTATTACTTAGAGTTGTACTTGATCTTTGATGGTTAGAAGAACAAGCTCCTTGGCAGCAAGTCTCTTCATTTTGATCCACAAGAATTTGAGGGCAAATTCTTTTGAAGAAAGGGAGTTTGCAACAGGAGTAATCAAGGAAAAGCCTAAATTTCATGGTCATGATTAGCCTTACAAGACTCCAAGCTTATGGGTGCTTCAAAGTCACCAAATCCTACTTAAAGCAAATGTGATCGCAGCAGGAACAAGTTAAGGGTCATGTTCTTGGCAACTTAATTTAAGCTACACTCATTTAATCTTGATGATCTTTATATGGTTGGAAAGCTTAGTGTCTTAGCTACAAAATGAAGTTGGAACCACCACAATATCAGGTGTGTAGCTTGCCCTATGGTTGCTATAAGACAGCCCCTACAGAAGAGTGCAATGTAGAGATCAGCCTGACCCCCTGTTACTAAATGCATCATAGCTGAAGGTTGGATGACTAGAATTGAGTGATTCCAAATGGAGGAAGAAGCTAACTCATTTAGCTTCAAAATGGCACCTTGGGTTACTCCTACATCATCCTAAAGAGAAAGTTATGGCCTGAGCAAAACGGGTATAGTTAGTGGCAAGTCTGTTGGGTATGTGATTAAGACCAATCTGCACTCAAAGTTGCATAACTCAAAATCTACTGAATGTTTAGGGGTGATTCTTTTTGGAGGAGAAAGCTAACATCCATAGCTTTCACATGACCTATCATGGGTCTTCAAATTCATCCTGAGCAGAGAGTTATGAGTGTTACAAAATGCAATCAGAAGGGTCCATGTCCTATCTCACCCGGTTCAGGTCCAACATCAAAGAGCTTCGTCCAAGGCAACCCCTAATATGAATTAAGTTGTTCCAAGGCCTAATACGCTTAGTTTAGGGTCTTAGGAAGAGAAAAGTCCAGGAAAGTTTTTGCTAATTCACAATAAAAGAGCAGGTTTAGCTAAGAACAAACAAATGGGTCCAGATAGGGACATTTCAGCATTGTCTTGTACCAAGGCTGTTTTGGGTGCTATATTTGGCTAGGCAAGACAAGGGCACGACTTGAAAGTCATCCTAACCCTTTGTACTTGAAGATGGTATCTGCCAAGCCCAAGCTCCAAGGTCTTACACATCTTAATTGACCTTGCACAACAAGACAAAGAGGAGCAGCCTGTTTTCTGTCTTATGCTTTATGCTTTATTACTTTATGCTTTTGTATCCTAGTTAGTATTCTGATTTGTGTAAGGCCAAGGCCACGACTTATTGTACATTAGATGATGCATTTGAGACCCTTAGATGTGTCTCTCTTGGCCTATATAAGCCTTGCTTTGTAACCTAATGAAATCAGATTTGATGAATGAATGAAAATTGAAACCTTTGTTTCCAATTTCTAAACTCATGGCTTTGTGCTTGAGTCCCTTCTTTGCTTAGTGCTAGAAGAGTGTTGTTTGAGTCTTTGCTGAGTTGCTGGAGTCAATCATCACAACCTCTATCCATTGGCTTTGTGCTTTGGAAGAGTACTATCTTGTTCTTACTTCTTTTCTTATAAAATTCAGAAACTTTCAACACAACAACAAGTCCAATTCAAGTCCTTTGTGTCTTCATTTGTGTGTGTGTCTTACAAGCAATAAAACCTACATAAATCTCTACTTTCCTGAGTATTTTCGTTGCAAAAGTTATTAGCAAACTAGTTAAACAACGTCTAGAGGTGATTCATCCAGGCCAACGCCCGCTAGCTCACACCCGAACCCAAAATACCACATTAGCAAAAAAACCATCTAATCAAGCAACTTGTTCATCCATGAAAAACATGAACGCCACAGTCAGTGGGGAGTAACTCCGGGTTCTCCCAGCCATATCACATTAAACGTACATAAACGGAAATACGAAAGTAGAAGCATGCATATATAGATATACATATGAAATACGAGAAGGATAAATAGGCAATTCAATATATAAAGATAAGAGCATATGAAGTACAAATCAATAACCATCATGTTACAGAATGACTCGGGGAAGACACTCTTAGGCAACCATACACTCTCACTAGGGCTTGCATCTCACCGTTAGCGGCGTAAGTTTGATAAGATTGAGACTCGACAAACAAACCATGCCAAGTCATCCAAAGATCATGAATAATCAATCATATAGTCATCCAACCAAACGTACAATACGTTGACGACATCTCTCACGGTAAATGCCACGCACTAGCACCGTGTACATGCTAGTATGATTAAAAGGCATCCACGGGATACAACATTTCCCTGAACGCATACACGATGCTACATTTCGTATATGTAGACTAATTTCCTTCCGGTAAAACGACGATTATAATACGGTCCTAGTCTAAATCTGGCCAGACTCCCGAAATCACATTTTCCGCTTCGACATGCGATAAACATTTCGCATCCAAGACTCGGTCAATCAAAGACGCCGAGTACCCCAAATTCGGTCGACATTCACGAAAGAGGCGGAAAAGAGCACAAGCCTCACAACAAGCGGTACACTACATGCATATAACACCACCTCGCAAGTATACAACATTTGACGGCCGGGTCGATCAACGCAAAGCGTTCGCCTCCCAACAACGTCGTCATATGCCCACTAACACATGCAATTAAGCAGTAAGGATACACTCCCCGTTCCGACATTCCAGCCTTACGAACGTGGAGGTAGCCAAGGGAATGAGAGTACAAAGCACATAGGAAATTAGTGCTCAAACCGTAACATTTGTAAAACCGACTCAAAGTGGGACATATCAAAAGCCGTCACAAAACATGCGATACAAGCGAAATGATTATCATATATTCGAAAAATTAATATTCAAAATCAAACCCGAAAGTCAACAAAAGTCAAAGTCGAACCCGAGACCCAAACCCGTCAATTGGAGTGGCCTACAAACAAATCATTAATTCAAGAAGACTAAGTCCAAAGGGTCAAGGAAAGTCAAGGCGGGAATAAAATTCGAAGGTTCAACTTTGGGAAAATCTGGCAGCAAGAAACGCTGCCAGCGTCCCACGACGCTGCCAGCGTCAATGGACGCTGCCAGCATCTTGTCTTGGGCACACGATCCTCATATTTCAACTTGTCAAAAACATACAACAATCATCATTTATCAACACAAACCATCAATTCTCATATCAATTAACACTAACAAGAACCATCATCAACAACACAATTCCTATGATTACTAACCTTATTCTAAATACGATTTCTAACATAGAAAACACATTAAAACACATAAATGATATCGAGTAACCCTTCACCGTTACCTTTTCGCGTCTTCAATCCGCGTCGATGTCCTCTTCTATCAAGAAGTAGTCTTTGTCGGGGTCTTGGAGGTGACCACCTACAATTAGACAATAAAAGATGAATATAATTCACCTTTGAGAAAGACGGATAAATTGAAAAGCGAGAAAGACCTTTGAGAAAGACCAATACGGATAGAGGACGATGAGAGGGAAAGAATAAGACAAACTTAGGTGAATTTGAGCGAGAAATGAATGAGTAGTGACGATTCTAAGTTTGATCAAATATGGAGGCTAGGTTTTAGTGTTTACTTGGTGAGGAAGAAGAAGAAGATTGAATGAGGGAGTTAGGGTTGTGAGGGAGTATATGAAGGAGTAAGAGGAAATTATGAGAAAAAGCCCAAAAACGTCTTAAGACGTAACTTACTCGGAATCTCGCGTAAAGTCCAAATACGAACTCGGAAATTCTAAATTAGACACGGAAAATTTAATTCTCAACTAAAACTAAATTTCGCTGAAAAGTATCCGTATAATATTTTTACTATAAAAATAGGGTACATTTGCGGGTGTTACAATAAGTATTTGTGGGACAAATATCAAAAATCAAAATGGACCCATTTTGTCACAAGTGCACCGGTTTTAGGGTGAGCCAAGGGCAATGATTTGATTCCTTTTTGTCTTGCCCATAAAACACACTTTGTTCTTTTCTAAACTTGCTTTTTGTCTTACAAAGTAGTAATGATTAAGCATGCAAAGGAAAGAAACACTCAACCTCACCATCACTCTTTTGGGGCCGGCACATGTGCTCATAAAATAAGCAATTGTTGTTCATTTTATGCACTTGTGCAAAACATATTCAAAACCTAACATATCTCTCTACATCTCTCTAAAACTAATACTAGTAAACTACTAATTGTTAGTACTATTTTCTTGGTGTTCACTAAGGAGTAGTAACACAAAAGTATTATTATACAAGGTTTAGTTCTTATAATATCTAGTTAATATTACTAGAACTTTTGGTATCATCTTGGGTGCTACTACAAGGAGATCTTCTATTTTGAAGATTTGGGTTTTGGAGGATCATTCCAAGCTTGGTAGAAATTCCTAAGACAATAATAAGTTATTGTTCTTACTTCCATTTCAATGTGAAGAAATTTCTAATCTTCTATTTATAATGCCTTTATATTTGCATGCATGTTACATAGATCATTAAATACTAATTTAATAAGTTATTTAATTAGTACATAATTAGTGGAGTATAATTAGGGTCTATGCACTTTCATGTGGT
Source organism: Heliosperma pusillum (assembly GCA_022085475.1). Classification (NCBI taxonomy): domain Eukaryota; kingdom Viridiplantae; phylum Streptophyta; class Magnoliopsida; order Caryophyllales; family Caryophyllaceae; genus Heliosperma; species Heliosperma pusillum. The sequence continues at coordinate 7,416 of JAIUZE010066590.1, read as the reverse complement.
ATCAGAGCTAGCTTGTAGCATGCATGTTCATTTTGGGCATTTTTATTAAAGTTATAAGATAACCAATAAAATCAAAAATTAAAGTTTAAATTTGATTTGGACGGAAATTTTTGGTGCATGCATACCTAGTGACTTCAAAATGTTTGTGGTCACATTTGGTGATTTTACGGATTTATGAGTTAAAAGTTAACTCAAAATAGTTGCATGTTGATTATGGCCATGAAATTTTAATACGATCTCACATGCATGTCTTACATACTGTATGTACAATTTCATGATTTTTAATTAAGTATTGCATGTTTATTGGTTTTTTATGAGATAAAAGTCGATAATATGAGATTATAATGTTCCTAAAACTGAAACGTCCTTTTCTGTTCATGAAATATTTTGGTACATTTTATCTTCTTATTTTACTCATGTTGGTGAAATTTCATAATTTGTTTCACTAGTTTACTATATTTAATATTTTTTATTTGATAAAACCGTTAAATACAGAGTTATTTGTTCAGTAAATTGACTTAAAATATTTTGGGCAAGTGTTTTATTTTTGGAGTTCCTGGAAATGTTCCAGAATGTACAAAATTTTTGGTTTCAAATTTTTATGAATTTTATTTTTATTTTAGGTTTATTTCATAAATGTTATGATTAAACCTCTATATTTAGCAAATACGATCAAATCAAACTAATTAAACACAAACAAAATTAGTGGGAAATAATTTTGAGTTCTAGATCTGATTATATAATTAGTTTGAGCTTAAATACGATTTAAGTGTTGATTATTGATTTTTAATGGTTAATAATCGATAAAATCCATAAAACGGAGCTAGAATGAGCATGGCAAGTGTTTAGGGCGATTTTGGCATGAATTTTACAGAATTTTATTTATGTTGTTTATGTTGAATGAATGAATGTCATTTATTTATTTTAATGCAAGTTGTACCTAGTATGGCCTAGATTATTTTTAATCGGTATTACCCGTAATGTAAGGGAAACCGATTCGGTTGTAATTTATTGCTATCTCGTATCGCCATTTTGTAATAATTAATAGTTTCATTTTATAGATCAAATGTATAATAGGAACTTTCTATGTATTCATTTGCATTTTTGTAATTATTTATTATGAAGACGAAGATTTCTGAAGTCGGTGTTCCATAAGACGGTGTCATTTTGGAGTTTTTTTTTCCCATGAAGAGGCAAGGGACCAAGAAGTTGGTTTCCGATTTTGTAATCATCTAGTTAATAAGATTAGCTAGGTGGCCATACTAGGATTTATTAGTTGTTAATTGCTTGTTTATGTTTTTTGCTCATGCCAAAATCGCCAACATGCATTTTTATTTCGCGATTGTCAATTCAACGTTATTTAAAATTCGCCGACTTAATTCACTTATAGGCAATTAATAACTAAATTGGCAAGACTTCTCACACAACTTAAAATTGAATTGAGATTTAGCCTTACCAATTAAAGCACCTATGAATCTCGTGTTCATAAGGACAACCACAACGTGGAGCTTTTTACCTCGGGTAAGTAGGGTGATGCGATCACATGCCTAAATTGGGTTGGTCTCAACGGGATAAGCGTTATCTCGGGACTAGGAGACAGGTTTGGATGAAATCCGTCGACCGAGAGTTCTAGGAGTAGAATTAGTCAAAGTGTTGACTTACCGTTTATTACATAAAGGTGGCATAACATGTTCATTTTTATCTAAAATACGGGTCTCGGAATGAATTAGTGACTTGTTTAAAATTGTTTTCACAAGTAAATTTTTTAAAACAATGAATGTTTGTATTTCCTTATTTTATTGTAGTAATTCAATTCGCAAATGGCAAACAATAACAACAATGTCGTTCAACTTGGCAAAGACTCATGGCTAAGGTCCGTAATGGACAAATGCATCTTAAAAGACGACGGATCTAATTTCGTCGAGTGGGAGCAAACGATTAAGAGTGCGGCGTTATCGGATAACGTCTTGCGCTACTTGCCTGAGACCCCTCCCAATGAACCCGGCCCAAGGGCCACTAATGCGGCCAAAGCCGCTTATGAGGAGTACTTGAAAGTATCCAATGACGTCAAGATGGTCTTGATTTGGTCAATGTCCTCTAGTCTTAAGCAACAATACATCACCCTAAGAGCATATGAGATATTCTCGAGGGTGACTTTGGCGTTTTCTCAGTCACCTGACATACGCCAATACAATGCTATGACATGGCTTTTTGAAGCCAAGCTAGACAAGGGCCAAAAGGTTGGCCCACACGTGCTCAAGATGGTTGAGCATGTGGACACCCTAGAGCGTCTAGGGATTAAGATTCCGAAGAAGCTTGCGGTTGGCCGCATCCTTCACTCACTTCCTCCCAAGTTCGCCCAAACTAGGGCGAACTATAACATGCATGGCATGGATAAGAGCTTTCATGAGCTCCATGCCCTCCTTACCCAAGTCGAACGGGATATGGAGGCAAGTGGGAGTGAGAAAAGGGATATTCTTTCAATGAAGTTGAAGAACTTAAGTCTTGGGGTTCAAAAGGGAAAGGGCAAAGCTAAGGCCCAATTTAAAAACCATGGAAAACGTAAGGGCAAAGCTATAATGTATAGCAATGCCAAGGCTAAGGGCAAGAAGCATGCTGCAGCATAATATAGGGGTTTCTTATGTTTTGAGGGATTCAAACTTGAGACAAACAACCTAAGGGGGCTGTTTAGAATCATAGAAGTAACACTTCAAACAATGAATGATTTCTGAACAAACAATGTAACTTGAGGCTCTTTTTGTGGTGATTTTCTTTGGGTTTTGACAAGATGAAAACAAGTGAAATAAAAGGATATGAACTTTGGTCTAAATTCCACAGCTTAACACAGGAATTTTAACTAAAGAACTAAAGGTGAATCTGAAAGAGAGCTACCACAGCCAGCACAGATAGTTCCTTACAGAATTCGAACAACAAGGATCATTCAACCACAGCCTAGCACAGGAAGAATAATACTTGCCAACAGGTGACTAATCAACACTCACAGCCAAGCACAGAGATGTCATTAGGCCCGACTTAAATAACTAAGCAATGCACAAGTTATTAAGATTTAAATTTGAGAGAAATCTCATCTTTTTCATTCAACATAATCTGCTTACAACAGTCATACAAGACCCCTTTATATAGAGAGGTTGATATCTTGTGAGCCATTAGATGTATGGATCATCCAAGGGCTAGCTTAGGATCTAAACTACTTCTACTGACACTAATTAAGAGCCCCACAATAGGACGAGCTCAACAACTAATAAGAACAGACACAAGACACAAAAGAAAACAGACTGAACAAAAGCAAATAAAGCAGTTTTGGATTTTTCCTGAATTGGAAATCTGTTGCTCTTGTTGTCTTGCTGCCTTGCCTGGGTGTGTTGCTGCTCCTTGGGACTCTCTATTCTTATTATAACTTAGATAAGACCATCCTTGGACAATGACAAGTTGACTTAAACAAAAGGAAGCCACAATCTGACATGTACCTTCTCTGTTTTTAGTTGTTTGCTGGACTCTAACTTGGGGTGTCTGTTTCATGAATTTTTACTAGACTTCAAAAGGGTTTGTCCTGGGCAAACTTGTAGCTTAATGGGTTGGCTTGATGGTAGGCCAGGGTGGGGGTGGTTGGGATGCTCTGGTGTACCTCCTAGATACAGGGTTTGTGAATTGGTCTGTCTGTGCCTGAAGGTTTTTTTGTCTGTCTTGTGTGGGTAATGTGGGTTGTATTGGGGCTTGGCATGGGTTGTTGAGGCTTGGACTGTCTTCTTCATTGGGGTGGCTTGGCTTGGGTTGTTCTTGACTTGTCATAACTTGTTGTTTAGACCTTGTAACTCGAGCTTCCATCTGAGGGGTCAAGCTTGTCTTGTATGTGGTTTGATCATCAAGACCCTTTGGGTGAGCTCCTGCTACAGCCTCCCCAGGTTGAAAAGGGCTTGACCTCAAGCCTGTGTCTTCCTCCCCCTCAGAGTCTTCATAGAAGGGACTGAGATCTCCCACATTGAATGTTCCATGGACTGCATACTCTCCTGGTAGATCAATTTTGTAGGCATTGGGACCTATCTTCTCTGTGACTTGAAAGGGACCATCTGCCCTGGGCTCTAGCTTGTTCTTTCTCTTGGAGGGGAACCTCTCTTTCCTTAGGTTGATCCATACTAGGTCTCCTGGTGCAAAGTCTTTCTTGGTCTTAGGAACCTTGGCATTCTTTTTGTATAGATCATTGGCTTTCTCAATTTGCTTTCTGACTGATTCATGGAGTTTTAGCATTTGTCCCACCCTCTTCTTGGCATCATAGTGGACCTCTGACCTGCACACATTAGACAAACTCAAAGGCATTAAGGGGTTAGTACCATAGACCACTTCAAAGGGGGAGTGGCCTGTGGCTGCTGATGGAGCTCTATTGAAAGAGAACTCTGCTTGAGACAACTTCAAGTCCCAATCCTTGAGAGATTTGCTGACTATACACCTCAAGATTCTTCCCAAGGTCTTGTTAGTCACCTCAGTTTGGCCATCAGTTTGAGGGTGATGGGAGGTACTAAACAATAACCTAGTGTTAAGCAGTTTCCACAATGTCCTCCAGAAGTGGCTCATAAACTGTGTGTCTCTGTCAGACACAATGGTCCTTGGAACTCCATGTAACCTCACTACCTCATCAAGGTATAGCTCTGCTACACTCACAGCATCCTCAGTCTTCTTGCATGCAATGACATGTGCCATCTTACTGAACCTATCCACAACCACCATGATAGAATCCTTCCCTCTTGCTGTCCTAGGCAATGCCATTATGAAATCCATACTAACATCCTCCCAAGGCCTGCATGGGACTGGTAGGGGAGTGTAAGGTCCTGCTTGGAAAGAACTCTTGGCCTTTTGACAAACTCCACACCTTCTGAGCACTATTTGAACTTCTCCCATCATCTTAGGCCAGTGGAATTGATCTTGTAGTATGTCCACAGTTTTCTGACCCCAAAGTGTCCTCCAAGGCCACTCCCATGTACCTCCTTGATCAATAGGTTCCTATAAGATCCTCTGGGAACACACAACTTGTTTCCTTTAAACAAGAATCCATTTTGCAAAGTGTATGGTGAGTCAATGGTTCTTGTTCCCTCTTTCTGTGATAACCAATCTTCTGCAAAGTCTGGATCTTCTTGATACATGTCCTTCATAAACTCAAAGCCAAGAACCCTTTGCTCCATAGTTGATAGCAGAGTGTACCTCCTAGATAATGCATCAGCCACCACATTTTGTTTGCCCTCTTTGTATTTGCTAGAAAAGGTGAATGATTGAAGGAACTCCACCCACTTAGCATGTCTGTGACTGAGCTGATGCTGGCCTCCTATGTACTTCAATGCCTCATGATCAGAGTGTAAGACAAAAGGTTTGGGCTTCAGGTAATGACTCCAATGCCTCAGAGCTTTGACAAGAGCATAGAACTCTTTATCATATGTAGAATAGTTTAGCTTGGCACCACTTAGCTTTTCACTAAAGTAGGCTACAGGTTTCTTCTCTTGGATGAGGACAGCTCCAATTCCCACTCCACTGGCATCACATTCAACCTCAAATAGGCAATCAAAGTTTGGCAATCTTAGGATAGGTGCACTGCACAAGAGCTTCTTCATGTGTTTGAAAGCCTGTAAAGCATTCTCAGTCCAAGTGAACTCTCCCTTCTTCATGCACTCAGTGAGAGGTGCTGCAATGGTGCTAAAGTCCTTAATGAATCTTCTGTAGAAGGATGCTAAGCCATGGAATCCCCTTACTTCGGTAATACTCCTAGGGATAGGCCAAGACTGGACTGCCATGATCTTGTCTTGATCAACTGAAATGCCTCTACCAGAGACCACATATCCTAGAAACTTGACTTCCTCAGTCATGAAGGTGCACTTCTCAAGCTTCCCAAAGAGCTTGCTCTCCTTAAGTATTTCAAACACAGCCTCAAGATGCCTCAAATGATCATCCTTGCTCTTGTTGTAGATGAGGATATCATCAAAGTATACCACCACAAATCTCCCTAGGCAAGGCCTAAGCACTTCTGTCATCAATCTCATGAAGGTACTGGGGGCATTTGACAGGCCAAAGGGCATGACAAGCCACTCATAAAGGCCATGCTTTGTTTTGAAGGCTGTCTTCCACTCATCTCCTTCTCTGATCCTCAATTGATGGGAACCTTGCCTCAAGTCAATCTTAGAAAAGAACCTTGAGCCACTTAGCTCATCCAACATGTCATCAAGCCTAGGTATAGGGAACCTATACTTGACTGTGATGTTGTTGATAGCCCTGCTATATATGCACATCCTCCAAGTCCCATCCTTCTTAGGAACCAACAATGCAGGCACAGCACAAGGGCTTAATGACTCCCTTACCAACCCTTTACTCATCAACTCTCCAACTTGCTTTTGCAGCTCTTGTGTAGCCTTAGGATCACATCTGTAGGCTGGTCTATTAGGTAGTACAGACCCTGGCACAAGGTCTATTTGGTGTTCAATCCCTCTCAAAGGGGGTAAGCCATCAGGAAGTTCCTCTGGACACACTTCCTTGAACTGATCAATGAGGGGCTTAACATCTGCAGGGATCACCTTAGACTCCTCTTCCTGAACTTCTTTTGATAGCAGCATTACTATAGGTTGCTCCTCACTACACTCCTTTACCATTGCTGACTCAGATAGAAATACAACTCCACTAAAATCCTCAGCCATACTTGGACTTCCATAGCTCTTCTGGTGTGGTGGCAAGGGGGCTAATGTCACCTTCCTGCTCCCATGCTTGAAAGAATAGGTATTGCTTCTTCCTTGTTGTATGGAGCTTTTATCAAACTCCCATGGCCTTCCTAATAGCAAGTGACAGGCATCCATTGGAACCACATCACACAATACTTCATCCTTGTACACACTGCCAATGGAGAAAGGGACCATGCAGTGCTTATCCACCTTAACCTCTGCTCCCTTACTCAGCCATCTCAACTTATAGGGGTGAGGGTGATCTTGAGTGCTCAACTTCAGCTTATCAACCATAGTAACAGAAGCCACATTGGTACAACTACCTCCATCTATAATAAGGTTACAAACCCTCCCTTGTATGGTACATCTGCTCCTGAAAATGAGGGACCTTGGATCCTCCTCCAAAGGTATCTGTTGTGAATGCATTACTCTCCATAGGACTAAGCTGTGGCCTGTGTCAGGGAGTGCCACTATTGCTTCCTGACTAGACTCTTCTTCCTCACTCACCACTTCTTCAACCTCAGGCTCATCCCTCTCCTACTCAACTAGACCCTCTTTCTCCCAAGCCTCAACTTCCATTATGGTTAAGGTCTTCTTAGAAGGGAAATCCTTCCTGAAATGTCCATAGCCTTGACATTGGAAGCACCTAATTCTGTTCTCAGTCAATGGAGTGCTTGGCTTTTGACCCATGATGCCCTTACCC
>JAIUZE010066589.1:0-15716 GCA_022085475.1 Heliosperma pusillum | reverse complement strand
AAATAAAAAGTCGGGTTTTGAAATTGTTGTTACGTAATTGACTCGAGTTTAATAATTATTTTACGGTAAACGATTAATTATAATTAACGATAAAGTTAATTAAACTAAATATCAAGATATTATGATATTGTAATGAAAAATAATGAAAATATCAAGGCTTAAGAGTGGGTAAGGGAGCCGTGGGATGTTGAGCTTGTCGGGTCCGATTTCGCAGCGTTTTGCGTAGTTTTCGTTAACGATCGAATAATTAAAGTGAAATAATATCTAGATATTATGATATAGTAATCAAAAGTAAGGAAAATATCAAGGTCTATTAGAGGGGAAAGAGAGCCGTGTGGGATAGGTGATATCGGGTCTGATTTTTCTCGATTTGCGTAATCTTCCGTTGGCGGATCGATAAAGTAACAAATATCTAAGATATTTGTATTATTTTAATCGAAAGAATTAAAATATCTAAAGTGAGTGGAAAACGATGACATGGCCGCGTGACTCATGCCAAAGTCGAGTTTCGAGTTTGTTACGGGATCTACGATGTGAGTCGGAGTCTGGGGATTGTGGGGGGAATAGTTAAATGACGTTCGGTTAAAACCGTAAAAGTTATTCTTTAAATTCCGAATAAATTCAAAATAATTATATTAAATTATGATAAATCTTAATTAATCTAAATAAAAATAAATCAAAAATATTATTTTTTTAAATAAAATTTCGGTCTTCATACTTATGAGACGAGTCGGGAAAAGTCAACGGAAGGCAAAGTTGACTGAAAAGTCGAGAAAAGTCGAAGATGACGTAAAAGTCAAGAAAAGTTTAGGACGACTTAAAAGTCAAGAAAAAGTCAATGACGACTTTAAAAAGTCAAGGAAAAGTCAAAGACGACTTAAAAGTCAAGAAAAGTCAAAGATGAATAAAAACGGTCTTTTCATGGAATCCCTCAAAAATTCCAAATACGAACGCGGAATTTCAAAATAAGACTCGGAACAAAAATTCCTATTTTAAAAACTTAAGTTCTACTGAAAAGTGTTAGTAAATATTTTTACTAGAAAAATTGGCATTTTTCGGGTTGTTACAATCACCCCTCCTTTAAAAAAGTTTCGTCCTCGAAACTTAGAAGAAGGAACGTAACATATATGTAGGTCTATTTCAAAACTGTTCAAATATACTTGTAATAAAATATAGGCGCTTATCTACGGAACGGCAGGTTCTCGTCAGCAGTCAAGAATATCGATAGAAGGAACGGAATCTTCGAAAGATTAAATCGAATAGAAAGAGGCAAGAAAGAAGGAAATTTACCTCAAGCAAAGAGCTCGGGATATTTAGCTAACATTTTAGCTTCGGGTTCCCAAGTTTCTGATTCGACGTTTCCACAACGCCAAAGGACACGAACTAAAGGTACCACCTTGTTTCGGAGTTGTTTGTTAGCCCTTTCAAGTATACGAATCGGCCTTTCTTCCAAAGCCAAATTAGGTTCCAAGTCCAACACTTTCTCTTGAATAATATGACTCGGATCACTGATATACTTCTTCAATTGCGAAACATGGAACACATCATGAACTTTACTCAAGTTCGGAGGTAATTCCAAACAATAAGCAACAGGACCAACTCTTTGAAGCACTCGAAACGGTCCAATATATTTAGGACTCAACTTCCCTTTCACTCCAAACCGTTTCACTCCCTTCATAGGTGATACTTTAAGGAATACCCGGTCATCTACATCAAATTCAAGCGGTCGTCGACGAACATCGGCATAGGATTTCTGTCTATCTTGAGCGGCTTTCATTCGTTCACGAATGACTTGAACTTGATCGATCGTTTCAGTAACAATGTCGGGACTCAACATATGGTCATCTTGTACTTGATCCCAACAAACAGGACTACGGCACTTCCTACCGTATAAAGCCTCGTATGGTGACATCTTGATAGATGCATGATAACTGTTGTTATAAGAAAATTCCACCAAAGACAAACACTTCTCCCAAGAATCATGAAAGTCCAAAGCACAAGCACGAAGAAGATCTTCCAAAGTCTGGATCGTCCTCTCGGTCTGACCATCAGTAGCGGCATGAAATGCTGTGCTCATAAACAATTTACTACCCATGGCTTCTTGTAAGGCTGTCCAGAATCGGGAACAGAATCTCGGATCACGATCTGAAACTATATCTTTAGGAACTCCATGGTAGCGTACTATCTCTTTCACATAAGCACCAGCTAAAGTATCTATCTTCCAAGTTTCTTTGATAGGCACAAATCTGGCACACTTGGTTAAACGGTCAACAATAACCCAGATGGCATCCTTTCCACTAGCAGTTCTAGGTAAAGCCATCACGAAGTCCATAGACATAGACTCCCATTTCCACAAAGGAATTTCCAAAGGTTGCAGCAAACCTCCGGGTCTTTGATGATCAATCTTCACCTTCTGACAAGTAAGACATCTACTAACATACTCCTTCACTTCAATCTTCATCCTAGGCCACCAGAATTGGGGTCTCAAATCTTTATACATTTTGTCACCGCCAGGATGAATAGAATAAGGAGAAAGGTGAGCTTCATCAAGTATTCTCTTCCTCAACTCAGCACTTCTCGGAACATACATTCGACCATGGTAACGAAGGTAGCCATCATTATCCACCACACAATCCTTTGCTTGCCCAAGTGATATTTTTGCTCGAATGGCGATAAAAGTAGCATCCTCCGGTAAACAAGTACGAATCTCTCGATAAAAATCAGGTTCCGCGGTCCAAGCACCAAGATAATCAAATCCTTTCCCAACGAACTGTATCTGAAGCTTCTGAAATTCGGTTACTAGTTCATCAGGTAAAGTACCAAGAGCATTTAATGAATGACTGGTCTTTCTACTCAAAGCATCTGCCACAACATTTGCTTTTCCCTCGTGATAAATCAACTCAGCATCATAATCATTCACCAACTCTAACCATCTTCTCTGCCTCATGTTCAACTCTTTCTGAGTAAAAATGCACCTCAAACTCTTATGATCGGTGTAAATTCGGCAATGAACTCCAATAAGATAATGTCTCCAAGTTTTCAAGGCATGTACTACAGCTGCTAACTCAAGATCATGAGTCGGATAAGTCACTTCATGAACCCTGAGTTGTCGAGAAGCATAAGCAATAACCTTTCTATTCTGCATCAAGACACATCCCAAACCATGCTTTGAAGCATCACAATAAACATCATAATCGGCTTCATCATCTGGTAACGTTAGAACCGGTGCGGTAGTCAATCTCTTCTTCAATTCTAAGAAGGCAATTTCACATTCATCGGTCCAAATATACTTCGCTTCCTTCTTTAGCAATTGAGTCATCGGTCTTGCTAATTTGGAGAAATCTTTCACAAACCGACGATAATAGCCTGCTAAACCAAGGAAACTCCGAATCTCGGACACATTTTTCGGACTTTTCCAATCCATAACTGCCTCAATTTTAGCTGGATCGACCATAACACCGTCTTTGGAAATGACATGACCAAGGAAAGATACCTCGGCCAACCAGAATTCACATTTGGAGAACTTAGCATACCACTTTTGGCGTCGAAGAACACCCAAAATGGTTCGAAGGTGATCAGCATGTTCTTCCTTAGATTTTGAAAAGATCAAAATGTCATCAATGAATACCACCACACATTTATCAAGATACTCCCTGAAGGTACGATTCATCTGATCCATGAATATAGCTGGAGCGTTAGTCAAACCGAATGGCATCACATTGAATTCGAAATGACCATACCTCGAGCTGAAAGCAGCCTTCGGAATATCTGCTTCCCGAACGGGAATCTGATGATAACCCGATCTAAGATCAATTTTAGAGAAAGTAGAAGCACCCCGTAACTGGTCAAAAAGATCATTGATACGAGGAAGAGGATATTTGTTTTTGATGGTAACACGGTTCAATTCACGGTAATCAATGCACATTCGCATAGAACCGTCTTTCTTCTTGACAAATAATACGGGAGCACCCCAAGGAGAAGCACTAGGCCTTATAAAGCCTTTCTCTATCCAATCATCAAGTTGGATTCTCAACTCCTTCAATTCAGAAGGAGCCATACGGTAAGGAGCTTTGGCAATTGGTCCAGTTCCAGGAACTAGATCATTAGAAAATTCAACATCCCTTTCAGGAGCAATCCCGGGTAATTCATCGGGAAATACATCGGGAAATTCTCGAACAATAGGAACATCCTTTAAAGAAGGAAGAGAAGAATTGGAAGTAGTCACTACACATAGAAATGCTTGATGACCCTTCTTTAAAACATTCAACATTTTCATAGCTGAGATTAGCTTCACACTAGCTTGCTTTCTAACCCCTTGATAAGAAATACGAGCACCCAAAGGACTTTTAAGAATACTTTTCTGATCACGGCACTCGAATCGAGCATGATAAGTAGATAACCAATCCATGCCCAAAATAATATCGAACTCTTCAAGAGGAAAACGTAAAAGATTCGCCGGAAAAATAGATCCATTTATGGATATTGGAATGTCGGAATGAAGATAAGAACATTAAAATACTTCTCCGGATGGTAACGATATAGGAGTAGTTTCTCCTACTGAAGCTTTAAGCGGTAACTTATCGGATAACCTCATGGAAATAAAAGATAAAGAAGCTCCCGTGTCAAACAGAATTAAACACGGTAATTCATAAATCGAAAACATACCCGTCACGATGTCGGGTTGGGCATCAGCCTCAGCTCGGCTCATAATAAAAATACGACCCTTAGGTCGTCCCGAAATAACCGGTGCAGAAACAGTCTTCTTCCTCTCGGGACATTCATTAAACCTGTGCCCCGGTTTTTGACAATTAAAACATACTAGTGGCTTGTTGAAGCAACCAACCCCCGGATGAATAGGCCTCTTGCACCGAAAGCACATACGATCCTTAAGATCGTTGTTGTTGCTCGGAATAAAGGGACGGTTTCTCTGATTAGCTTGTCCACCCTGAAAGTTTCTCCTCTTGTTCGGAAAAGAGGGAGAAAAGGAAGGTCGGGAAGAAGGATATAAAGGTCTCTTGCCAAAAGAGTTAGGAGCAACATAAGAAGCACGAGCTTCCTCGGCAATCTCCCGGATAGAACTCTCCGCCCAAATGGCAATCATTATAGAGCGAGACAAAGAAGTGAACCTCTACTTGATCTTCCCCTTTATAATTCTTGTGAAAAGTTTCCCAAATAAAAAAGCTTTGTCGTTCTCCCTCTACCCTAATAAGACGAGTGGCATAATGAGCCCACTCATTGAACCTGGTAGTAAACTCCTGAACAGAAAGAAGTCCTTGTTTAAAATCCATGAACTCCTTCAATTTTTGCTGTCTCAACTCGTCGGGGTAAAACCTCGCTTCCAAGCGCTCACGGAAACGAGTCCACCCGAAATTAGGCTCCAACTTCGCGGTAGGACCCGAAAGCGTCCACCACTGATCCGCTTCCTTCTCTAAGAAGTGAGAAGCTAGACGGACCTTGTCCTCTTCAAGGACATCATAAAGAGAAAAACTCTTCTCCATCTCTCGTAACCACACAGAAAGTTTAACGGGATCAACTTCGCCATCGTAGGTTTTGGCTTGGCTCCTCGATAGCTGTGAAGCAACCCACGTATAACTCCCGTGTCTCTCACGATCAGGAACAAGAGTAGGAATCGGATTAGCCTGCTGGTTTTGCTGGTTTTGCTGGTTTTGGATAATTACGGTAAGAGCTGCTAAGATAGTGTTGTCAATCCTCGGAGGCCTCTTGCAAAATAAAAACACAGATTAGTACTTATCATTTAGCAAGAACAAAGAGACTACAACATAAATCCTAATCTCCCCATCTTACCCTTCTATCTCACGGTTTATTATTTTATTAAGGTCAAGTTATTTATGCAAGGGTACACAAACGTGCGTCGGGAGCAAAATAGCTCTGATACCAACTGTGACACCCTCAAATTTGCGGAAAGAAAAAAAATTATTAAATACATAAATGTAAGATGAAAATAAGTACGAAGGTGTCATAAATAAAAGAGGTCATTACAAAACGGAAATAATATTCTACAAAAGAAATATACAAGACGGGAGACATATCTCCCGTATAAATACGGAAATAAAAGTGTGTACAATAATATACAAACTATGAACCGAATATAGGTCCAAGGTAAATACTTCGCTCGCTAGCTCGTCCATGTACCCCAAATATGCAACACCACCTGTTCGACCGCATTAAATATAAACACGGAAGCCACAGTCAGTGGGGAGTAACTCCGAGTTCTCCCAGCCACGAAATGTCGAGTTTAATGAAACATGAAAACATAAAAGCAATGTATATATAAAATACAAAACCTTAACATATATGATATGCTTTTCATGTTATGAAACAGTTACCTAACATATAACCTATCATATGAAAGCTATCATGTGAATTCGGTAATAAAATATAACCCGAGGTAGGGAAGCTGGTATGCTGGCTCAGCGGTTACCATGTAACATGGCCCTGATACACTCAAACCCTAATCAACACGTAATCATGTGAATCAGTTAACAATCGGTAATCCAAACTCTATCAATCCTAGCCGGCTTGCATCTCACCTTCTAGCACTCATAGAATCATACAAACATGAAAGACAAATACTTCTACAAACAGGCATAAGTTCTTAGTCCAGTCAATAGTCGACTTCTGTAACTCGAGGCTATAACACAAGGTAGGAAAACATCCTAGTCCTAGACTGATCAGACCTAGCGACAACAGCTATTCCATTCCCCGTCCCATGACATACCCGTCTATGAGAAACTCTACTAGGCGACCCCCTAAGCAGAGATGGCTAGTACTTAAGCTGGCTCCAGTCCCAAAATGGATAAGGCAGCCATGCCCCGACTTGGATATAAACCCACCAAGCCGAGACACAAAAGCTATCAAGCGATAAACTCCGTATGCTCGTTAAAGATAGTATGGCCTATCAAGGTCATGGTCCAAGATACTCATTTAGAATTAGAATGGTCAAGACGCCATATACTCATAATTCTCTATGTGTACTTAGTCAACACGACACCAACCATATAATTAAACAGTCACGGAAAGCATTTCCTAACATGTGACTAATTGCATATAAATCATAATCAAATAACATATCGCCTCATATCTACTAAGGCTAATTCATTAATTAAATACACCCTTACTTGAAGACAAATCCCCGACCCGAGTCCCGCGACGGGTCATCAGTCAAATCGGGGCTGACTAGATCTTAGTTTGACCAAACCCGTTGGATCAAACCGGCTAGAAACAGAGTCTTTATCACATAGACATAAAATCAACATATTCATTACATGTTATTTTAATACAACTTCTAACATGTGAATTATTAAATCTTACGTAAACCCCCGCTTGACTTAAAGGATATTAAATTAAACTACGATCTCGTCTTATAATTTCCAACATGTGAGAAATAATAATTAAATGAAAAACCTTTTAATTAAATATTTTACTTATTAATATTTCTCGCTTGCTAATTATTACAAAACGCGATAAAAATGACGATAACTCAAAAACCGTCACAAGTCCCAAAGTGGGACCCACGGCTGAGTTGGGCCGGACCCACATGGGCCTGATTTGGGCCTCACGGCCTGATTTGGGCTCAATGGGCTGTTTTGCTTTAATTTTTCTAAAACCGATTTCTAATATTTTCCCGCATGCTTAACATAATTAAAACCCGTCAACACAACAATTAAACAATCAAACATCGACACAACCCAAAGACCAAATCCCGGACCCACCATGGACCAACCCAGACCGGTCTGAACCGGCCTGGACCGGCCTGGTTTGGTCCGGTTCAGTCCAAACCCCACGGTTCACCCAACAAACAACATCAAATCAATTCCAACATGTTTTTAATCATCAAACAACCATTTTAACAAACATCATACAAACTCATAACTTATTAAAAATCATCAAAATTTGTCAAGAACACTAAACTTGTTAAAATTTCATAAACAACATAAAAATTATAACTTGTTAAAAATCATCAAAATTCATCAAGAACAACAAACTTGTTAAAATTTTCTAAACAACATAAAAATCATAACTTCTTAAAAATCATCAAAATTCATCAAAAACATTAAACATATTATAAATTCATACAAAATCATAAAAATCATAACTTATGGAAAATCATCCAAATTTACCAAGAACACTAAAAACAACATAAAAATTCCTACAACATAAAAAAAAAATCCTCAAGAACAATAAAACTACATAAAAATTCCATAGAACATAATAAAATTTATAACTTATCATATTACTACCAAAAATTCCAAAATCATAAAAATATGAACCAAAATAAAAGATGAACTAAAACTAAAGAAACAAAGCTAAAGCTATGTTACTACCAAAAATCATAAATAACCATAACATGAATCCATAAACTAAAACCTAAAGGCTATGTGACATTAATTCGTCGAGTAAAACGGAATCGTTACCTTAGCTAGCCAAAATCACTTAGCACAAAAATAATAAGAAGTATATAAATAAGAACCCTTCTCCTAATCTTCACCCAAAATATACGAGTCTCCAAACTCGTCTTCAAAATCTTCCCCTATAAAAAGATGACAAGAAAAACATTATTAGCACATAAACTAAATTTCTCATAATTAAAGTGTTGAAAACGATCTTGACGGAATTGAAAATAAACCGTACGTGAAGATGGAGAGCGAAGAGGAGAGTCTAGAAATATAAATTAGGATGGATTTAATTAAGAAACGAAGATTTTATGAAGGTTTTGCTCAAGAACGATGAAGAACAAACGATGAACGACGAAGAACACGAAGAACGATCAAATAAAGTGATGTTTTGATCTTTATTTGATTTGTTGAAAGATGAAAAGTTGTTTGTGAGTTATGATGGGTGGTGGAGCCGTGTGTTTATAGGCAAATAAGGCTGTCGGATTTTGAATTCGTTGTTACGTAATTGACTCGCGTTTAATAATTATTTTACGGTAAATGATTAAATATAATTTACGATAAAGTAAATATCAAGATATTATGATATTGAAATGAAAAATAATGAAAATATCAAGGCTTAAGAGTGGGTAAGGGAGCCGTGTGATGTTGAGCTTGTCGGGTCCGATTTCGAGCGTTTTGCGTGATTCTCGTTAACTGATCGATAAAGTAAAATAATATCTAGATATTATGATATATTAATCAAAAGAAATGAAAATATCAAAGTCTATTAGAGAGGAAAATGAGCCGTGTGGTCTTGTGCTTGCCGGGTCTGTTTTTGCTCGATTTGCGTAATCTCCGTTGACGTATTGATAAAGTAACAAATATCTAAGATATTTGTATTATTTTAATCGAATCAATTAAAATATCCAATCGTGAGTGGAAAACGATGACATGGCCGCGTGACTCATGCCAAAGTCGAGTTTCGATTTTGTTGCGCGCTTTACGATGCGTCGGGAATAGTTACATGACGTTCGGTTAAAAACCGTAAAAGTTATTCTTTAAATTCCAAATAAATTCAAATTAATTATATTAAATTATGATAAATCATAATAAATATAAATAAAAATAAATCAAACATATAATTTTTTTAAATAAAATTTCGGTCTTCAAACTTGTAAAGCGAGTCGGGAAAAGTCAACGAAAGTCAAAATCGACTAAAAAGTCGGGAAAAGTCAAAAAATGACTTAAAAGTTCAGAAAAGTTTAAGACGACTTTAAAAGTCAAGAAAAGTAAATGACAACTTTAAAAAGTCAAGAAAAAGTCAAAGACGATTTAAAAGTCAAGAAAAGTCAAAGACGACCAAAGACGGTCTTTTCATGAAATCTCTCAAAAATTCCAAATACGAACGCGGAATTTCAAAATACGACTCCGAACAAAAATTCCTATTTTAAGAACTTAAGTTGTACTGAAAAGTGTTAGTAAATATTTTTACTAGAAAAATCGGCCACTTTTCGGGTTGTTACAATTTTTATGTGTCATTTGTGTAAATATGAACAAAATTTGCGTCATCTTAAGCAAATATTACGATAATTTAGCAAGATATCCATGCGTGGCCTACGTCTGGCTTTTTTAGCTAATTTTTGGCTCGTCAAAGATATCAATTAAGCAAATATAACAAAATAGTGGGCCCTACTGAGATTTGTTTAATTAAGCAAAAATAGCAAAACAGTGGACCCTACCGACATTACAACATTGTGAGCGGGAAAATAATTGAAGTGGCTTAATCTTCTACATACTTACAAATTACAATCTTTTTATAATATAATTATAAATTCTTCTTCTAATTACAAGTAGTCAATTACTAAATATATAAACTTATTATATAAAAAAAAACTTATTATTTTTTTATCCATTTATTAATACCCCATGCGGAAAAAAAAAAGCAGACAAAAACGGGCCAATCGGGCCAGACACGACTCGGTCTGAAGCCCAGGCACGACACGGCCCGAATTTTGGTCAGGGCGGGTGCGGGCCGCGGACAAGCTTTACTATTTCGGGCATGGCACGGCCCGATGGCATGAAAAACCCGGCCTGGGCCGGGCCAACATTCTGGCTAGGCACGACAGGTCGGCCCGAAGCACGGCACGACACGGCCCATTGCATTGCCAGCACTACCTAAATCAATCTCAATCGCAGAAGGGAAATTGATTGTATCACAAATTATTATTTGTGACAGGCTAAATATCACCCATATGGATACATGAGTAGATAAAACAAGTACTTTGTTATTTTGAAATCGGTTTTAATTTTAAGACTTAAAAATCCGCGGGAAATATAAGATTATCTATCTCTACTAGCACATCTTACACCATTCCATTAGGGCAAACATTTGCCTATCCGCTAATCGGATTGCTACCCTCTTTTTAGACAAATGACCTAGGCCTAAAGGCTCATAAACTGACAACGACATAACATTGATAAATGCTCCTAAGTCTAACATAAAATTACTAAAACGCTTGTTTCCAACAGTGGAAGGTATCGTGAACATACTAGGATCTTCACATTTCTTTGGTTGTTTTTTGTAGGAAGATCGCGGAAACATGTTCACTTACTTTGACTTTGGCATACCCTTCTTTAAGTAATTGCAATACTACGTATTCTGATAGCTGGGTACTTGGTCAATTGGGTCGTACTCGACAAAGTCTGTCGGGTGTGTGTTGGAGGCAGGCTTGTGCCTGGGTGACACTCGGCTGATTTAGCTATGCACTCGGTCGAGTATCGCGTACTCGGCCAAGTGTTTTGGTCGGGTTTGTGTTTTGTGCGGTTTTGTTTAAGACGAATATGGGTTATTTAAATTGTATCCGGCAGTTTCTAATCATTTCGCATTACCCAAATCTTGTTTTGGTCGGGTTTGTTTAGGATCGGTGACATATAACACTTGTTTAGCTTGGGATGCCATTATGAAAGGATCATCCTTATTATTGCCAACCCTATCCAAATTGACCAACGTAAATCCCATTTTATCCTTTCGAACACAATTGTTGTTGTTATCAACCCAGTTACATCGAAACAGAGCTATTGTGAAATCAATGTAATCTAATACCAATATTTCTTGAATAACACCATAATAAAGGCATTTTCCCCAAATAGGTTTTTTATCTTTTGAAGTAGCAAAGTGCATTGCCTCAAATTCAGAACTCACACCACTATTTTGTATTGTGCTCAACTCATCTCGCTCGCGGGTGTAAAAATTATAACCATTAATAGCAAAACCGCTGACACTGATCATGATGACATTGAAAACATCTATATGCGTGATGATCATGGTGAAGGTATTTGGGTTAACGAAGAAACTATGTCGGGCAAGAAACGTCCCCGATCCTGAGGTGGTTAATAATGTGAGGTATTAGCTTATATATTTGTTTTTTTTTTGTTTCTGTTATTTTTTTAAATTACTATCTTTCTGATGTGAGGTATTAGCAAGTTCAAGATGTGTAGTCATTCAGTGTATTGTCTTTAGTTTTTGTTAGATTTGGTCATTGTTGAAGATTCCCAAATTATTTAGCTTTTGGTCATTCAGTGTATAGTGCTTATGATATTGCTGTCTTTTTTGGTTTCTGCTGATTATTATTGCAGTGTATAGTGCTTATGATATTGCTGTCTCTAGTTATAATTAAAAAACAAATAAAGGTAAGGAACAACAACGGTTGTTGTAAATATACCCGTTGTTATTGATTATCACAACGGTTATTAACCACAAACCGTTGTCATAGTGTTTACTAATTACAACGGGTGGACTACTATAACCGTAGTCATTACTCTATCACAACGGTTTGTTTATAATAACCGTTGTCAATATTTGTAGATAGAAAACACACAACACTAATAATACGACTGTACTGCAACACAAAAACTCTATCACAAAGCGATCATCTTTCTGTCGTCATCTCCCTTATTAATCAGGTATTATTTTTATCAACTATTTCTTGAATTTGTGAATTTGTGAATTTGTGAATGTCATTTCCTGAATGTCGTTTATTATTTTCACCAATGTCGTTTATTAGCAAATTTGTGAATGTCATTTCCTGAATGTCATTTCCTGAATGTCGTTCAATTCTAATTTTGCTTTATCGATTGAATAGCTTTGAATTGAATAAGTTTAATTACTTCTAAACTTAAGTCAAAAAACAAATTAACGTATCAACATTAATATTATTAAATAATAAGTTCAAACGGCGTCACACACAAATGGCGCCAAAACAACAACAAACAACTACAACCAAACAACAACAACCAAACAACTACAACCAAACAACAACAACAAACTAAATTGAGTCCGGGTAAATCTCCCGGATAGCTGCCACCGCTAGAGCATATGCATCAATCGGGTCAGCCTCGGCCAGAGCCAACCCTTCCCACTGCTCTACCTGGGTCACTTCAACGAGGTCGCCCCCATTTGGGAAACGGTGACGGTCATGTTCGGAAGCCACCCATAGATATGGCCCAGGCTGGTGGTCCGTGCTCTCAATAAAATCTTTTCGCCCATGCCCGGCCTTGTCAAACATTCTTTCCAGTTTGAATGCGGACGCACGATGAGCATCCGACATCCCAAACTCGAAAACGAGTTCCCCTGTAAAGTACCTGCGATGATAATTTGGCCACATCTTCCTGATTAAGTAGCCATTTCGAATAAGCGTATCACGGAGTTTTTTTGTAACTTTTACACACAACGTAGTCACCCTCAATATGAGAAGGCATTTCTTTCATGATGCAAGCATATGGTTTAGTAAAAGTTCCAGACATTTTGTATGGTTGATGTTAGTATTGAGGCTGGGAAATTTTGTATGGTTTAGCAAATATGTTATTGATTAAAGTTGGGAATTTTGTATGTGGTTGATAACCTGCTTGTATTGAGGCTGTATTTATAGAGAGTTATTTATTGGAGTTATTGATTCACATGCATGCATTGGTTCACATGAAGGCATTGATTCACATGCATTTACAAATCCCAAAACGACTATACATTCACATGCATGCAATACGTTATTGATTGAGTAAATGTGTGAATATGCAGTACGTTACATTTCCTATGTAGTCAATGCACTTAGTCCACAACGGTTATAAACAAAGGCCCGTTGTGGTTAGTAATAACAACGGGTTTTTAACCAATAACCGTTGTTATTTCTCTATCACAACGGCTATGATGAACCGATGTCATTACTCTATCACAACGGCTGTGGTCACGAAAACCGTTGTGGAAAGTAATAACAACGGGTTTTTTAACCAATACCCGTTATTATTGCTCAATATTATTATTTTTATTTAAAAGATATTGCAGTCCAAACCCGTGAATAAACAACAGCAGAACCAACATTGATTAAAGCATCCATTGAACATCATCAATGGCAGCATAACCCCCTCTATAAATACAGCCTCAAAACCCCTCCTTTAAATATTACATAACCCTAATTAATTACTCCAAAAATTAACATCATCAATGGCAGCAGTTAACCTTCCCAACGATGAGACGACCCTTACAAAATTGATTGCAGATGAGGAGGAGGCTCTTGTCGTAGTTCCCGCTGATCATCACCCATTGATTAAAGGATCCATTGAACATCGAAGGGATTATTGGATTAAGAGGCTTGAAGCAGTCCGACTTGTCAACCAAGCGTCGTCATCAGCATCGTCCTCTGGCTACCCACGTCGGCCTGATACTCGCAGGTTGGATGCCGCAAGAGATATGTTGAGCTGTACCCGTCCTACCTTATCTCCACATGCAAGACGTGTACTTGCAGGCATTGAATCTGTTATTGCAAAATACGAGGTTAATGATCCGGAAGTCATCAGTATCATCAATATTGTTTCGGATTGTTGGTGGCAGTGTGAGAAAAGCTTTTTACTCTTAACCGGAATTGTTCCGGATTATTTAACATCTTTATTTATTTGATGTCGGATGAATGTAATGTACTTTAATATAAAATCTAGGTTATTCCTAATGAAATCAATGAGAAAGAATGTTGTTTAAAGTGTTTGAATTGATGTTCAATATTTTGATGTTTGATCAATAGCGATAATCTACTATATATATATATAGAAGTATATAAAAAAGGGTTTAGGGTTTAGGGTTTAGGGTTATTTTGAAGTAACACACGTATACTAATAATGCTACTTAATAATTAAAAGTGATCCGACCCGAAAATGATACTTAAATGAACAGACACACGAATATACAGACACGAAAGCCGAAAGGACACGGCCCTCGCTCGCTGCTCCCTCACCCAATTAAACTAACCCTGTAAAGTTACATACCCTACGAATCTAACCTGATCGGAATATGCCCGGCCTATTATTATTAACCATTTATTTGTTGATAAAACGTATGTACATACATACACAATAATATATATATATTATATATATAGGTGGTAAAAAACCAATAAACCGTCCTTTTTAATTAATTTGAACATATACATATATATATGCATCGTCAATATATCTGTCCCTTTTAGCGTACTTGAACGAAGTCGATCGACCCCATATATATATATCATTATTTAATTTGGGAAACATTGACGTGTATATATAATACTTGCATGTGCATTGATGAATATGTTATTATTGCAAAGTAGTACGAGGTTAATGATCCGGAAGTCATCATCATTAATTATTATATATATATCATCAATATTATCATCAATATTATTGCAAAGTAGTACGTAGCTACTAGCTCTAGATAGTGGATTGCCCGATCCGTAACTGGCCACCCGATCAGTTTCAGGTTAACTAGTGATGCATGATTATAATAACTAGGTCCTTAATTAAAAAGAAAATGACCCGATTCGAGAATCACTAGATAGACTCGATATATATATACCACATCCGCTTGACCCGGAAATTATCGACGACCCGCCCAATTAGAATCATTCCCGAAACAGACACGAAAGCCGAAAGGACCCTCGCTCCGACCCGAACCAAACTAATAATAATAACTAACCCGATCGATAAAGTTATTAATTACAAACCCGCCGAATCTAACCCGATCGGAATTGATTCCCAGGCCAAACCCGATCTGAGCTAATAATTAAACTTAACTTACGCCTATAATATAAAATTTAGAGCAAAGTAAAATAAATTAAATTAAATTTAGAGCAAAGTTAAATAAATTAAACGGAATTAATGAATTTATTTCGTGCCTCAAATTTTAATACCGCGCGGGCGTATCTGAAAAATTAAAAAAAATATACATAATCTATAAAAACAGTTTTTTAGAATACCACCGTTGTTATTACTTTCAACAACGGGTCATATTAAATAAAC
>JAIUZE010066588.1:0-25286 GCA_022085475.1 Heliosperma pusillum | reverse complement strand
TAAGAGATCCATCTATGGTCTTAAAAAAGAATCCAGGAGTTGGAATCATTGTTTCGATCATTTAATTAAACAAAATGGTTTCACTCGAAGCGTCGAGGAACCGTGTTTATACATGAAGTTTAGTGGGAGTAAAGTAACTTTTCTAGTCTTGTATGTAGATGACATACTACTCATTGGGAATGATAATCCAATGCTCACTTCTGTAAAGGAGTGGCTAGGAATACATTTCCAAATGAAAGACTTAGGAGAGGCCCAGCGCATCTTAGGTATCCGGATCTATAAGGATAGATCTAAAAGGATACTAGCATTAAGTCAAGAGACTTATATTGATAAGATTCTTGATCGGTTCAACATGAAAGACTCTAAGAGAGGCTTTATTCCTATGGGAAGTGGGATCACCTTGAGCAAGTCAGATTGCCCTACGAACCCCGAGGAGATTGAACGCATGAAATTGATCCCTTACGCATCAGCTGTTGGATCAATCATGTATGCTATGATGTGCACTCGTCCCGACGTTGCATATGCTTTGAGCATGACAAGTCGTTACCAAGCAAATCCAGGTGAGAGTCACTGGATAGCCTTAAAGAACATCCTTAAGTACTTAAGAAGGACCAAGGATTCGTTCTTAGTGTTTGGAGGCGAGACTGAGTTACGTGTAAAGGGTTACACAGATGCCAGTTTCCAAACAGATAGGGATGATATGAAATCCCAATCCGGCTACGTTTATATGATAAATGGAGGAGCTGTTTGCTGGAAGAGTTTCAAGTAAAGCGTTACAGCGGATTCTACAACAGAAGCAGAGTACCTTGCAGCGTCTGAAGCTGCAAAGGAAGCTGTGTGGATTCGGCAATTTTTGGAAGGACTAACAGTATTCCCTACTGCCAAAGATCCTATCAACTATTTATTGTGCTAACGTGGGGCTATTTTTCAAGGCAAAACGACCCGGTCGAGTATCACAAGTCTAGACATGTACTTTAGAATATCATGTAATTAGAGATTACGTAGACAGAAAGGAAATTGACATTTGTAAGGTTGGGACAGATGACAACATTGCTGATCCTTTAACCAAGCCTTTGTCAAAGGCAAAGCATGATGGTCATGTCGTCACAATGGGATTGAGACAAGTACCAGAATTCCTTTAGATTATAGAATATGTAATAATTGAATGTTGTATTAATTATTTCATATATGATAATTGCATTCATTGTTCTAGTTTTATTTTAAACTCTTTTATTTAGTTTGACTAAATTTAATACTTTGTTTATCCGAATAGATTGTTAGACCCTATTCAAAAGAATAGGACGAACTTAGTATTTTGTCCCTAGTCACTCAATGAGGTGACGTCTCGAAATGACTAGATTGTAAGTCGATCGATGGCTGGTTCAGCACCATGGGGTCATGGAGATGACTGGTCGTTTACATAGACAGACTGTATGACACTCTGTCGGACAGTAACATTGTAGAGACCCTTAAATAAATTACTTGATGCCTGGTCGTGGCAGGGTCTTCTATCTTATTCCTATAAGTCGATTCTTTTGACTGGCGACCGTCTATCTGAGTCGGTGCAGTTTTCGATTGGTTTTGGTTAATGTTCTAGGTCGTGCCGTAAAAGGAGGCCGATGGACATCTTCAGGGTCATGGTGATCTGCATCATACAGAGTAGATGAATCAACATGAATTGTCCACCCACGTTGGGTACAAAAATCTTTAGGTCACTCGAGGAGAAGTTACTGTAAATGCGTGGCCACGCTCGGAAAGAGATCTATGGTAGATTTTCAGGTCAGACAGTTACTCTCCCTATCGAGAAAACCACTCTAGATATTGTCAATCGCAAGTGCGACCTGAAAGACACCTTGCGTTGAGTGGGAGATGTGATAAAGAGACAAGAGAATTGGTGACGCACACTTGTGTCAGACAAGTGGGAGATTGTTGCAGTAGGTGTCCTCCACAAATAGTGCACCACATAATAAATCTTATTAAGGAATATAATTGGGATATTTATTGACTATATATATGATTAGTCAGTTGATTAACGTAAATCAATAACGGTTGGCTGACTAGAGTTTAACGATATTGCCGTATGACGGCGGTGATCAACTGATCCCTTTCGGTCACACCTAAAGGATGAAATCTAAATAGTAACTAATTATTTGTATATGATACAGTTGATTAGTCCATTACATATATTCGATATGTACGAGAGTTAATTGTTAGAAATTGAGTTAAGAACTTAAATTAGATTAAATTTATTTTAATTATGCGATAATTGACTAATAAATTTATATCTTATTTTAATACGATTAAATAAGATTTAACTTAGTAATTAATCGTTAAATTACTAAATTAGTTGAGGTTTTGAGATAGAGGTAATTAGTTAATTATATTTACAAGGAGTTGTAATATAAATTAACTAAGCATTGTGGCACCCATTATATATTGATATAATGGTAAAATATTACTTAAAATGTTAAGTACATATTATTCATTTATTTGTGTTATATAATTTTTATATGATCAAATTAACACTTAATTATATATGATAATTAAGCATATGATTAATAAGTATTTGTGGGACAAATATCAAAAATCAAAATAGACCAAATATGGCCTCACATGGCCGGTCAAATGAGTAGTGGTGAGGTGATGATGGTTGCTTTTATTCATGCTCACAAGTCACATATGATTATGACATGAATAGTAACCTAAAATCATTTCATTCAACACTAAACTCTACCACTTTGCATGTGATTAAAATAAGCAAAATAAGAGCCAACTTTGGCTCACCATGACCGGCCATATTGCCTATAAAAGGGCAATATGGTTGATCATTTTACTTGTTCAATTCTTGCTTGTTTTTCCTACATCTCTCAAAAACCCTTCTTCTCACTAAAACTCTCAAATACTAATATTTACTAAGTATTACTAGTGTAGTAATATATTCTAATATTAGTAGTATAATATCTATCTTATTATCTAGTTAATAATAAGGGTAGATTATTTGGTGTCATCTTGGAGCATCTTAAAGGACGTCTTCTAGTTTGGAGATTATTATTATTCATCCATATTAATAACTCAAGAACAACAAGAAGGAGTTCTTGTTGTGCCCATTTTATTTCCATATCAATGTGAGGAAATTTCTTCTTTTATATAAATGTCTTTATATTTGCATGCATGTTACATAGATCATTAAATACTAAATTAACAAGTAATTTAGTAACAAATTAGAGGAGTCCAATTAAGGTCTATGGACTTTCATGTGGTGCTGAACCAACCATCGATCGACTTAAAATCTAGTCACTTCGAGACGTCACCTCATTGAGTGACTAGGGACAAAATACTAAGTTCGTCCTATTCACTTGAATAAGGTCCAACATTGTCTTACAATCTATTCGGATAAACAAAGTATTAAATTTAGTCAAACTAAATAAAATAGTTTATAATAAAACTCGAACAATGGATGCTATTATCATATATGAAATAAATAATACAACTTTCAATTATTACATATTACATAATCTAAAGGAATTCTGGTACTCGTCTTAATCCCATTGTGACGATATGACCATCATGCTTAGCCTTTGATAAAGGCTTGGTTAAAGGATCAGCAATGGTATCATCTGTCTCAACCTTACAAATGTCAATTTCCTTTCTATCCACGTAATCTCTAATTACATGATATCTCCTAAGTACATTTCTAGACCTATTACTCGACTTGGGCTCTTTTGCTAGAAAGATAGCCCCACTGTTATGACAAGAAATCGTGATAGGATCTTTGGCAGTAGGGACTACTTCTAGTCCTTCCAAATATTGCCGAATCCACACAGCTTCCTTTGCAGCTTCAGACGCTGCAAGGTACTCTGCTTCTGTTGTAGATTCCGCTGTAACGCTTTGCTTGAACCTCTTCCAGCAAACAGCTCCTCCATTCATCATATAAACATAGCCGGATTGGGATTTCATATCATCCTTATCAGTATGGAAACTGGCGTCCGTGTAACCCTTTACACGCAACTAAGTCGCACCTCCAAACACTAAGAACGAATCATTGGTCCTTCTAAAGTACTTAAGGATGTTCTTTATGGCTATCCAGTGACTCTCGCCTGGATTTTCTTAGTAACGAATTGTCATGCTCAAAGCATATGCAACATCGGGACGAGTTCACATCATAGCATACATGATTGAACCAACAGCGGATGCGTAAGGGATCAATTTCATGCGTTCAATCTCCTCGGGTTTGGTTGGACACTCTGAGTTGCTCCAAGTGATCCCACTACCCATAGGAAGAAAGCCTCTCTTAGAGTCTTTCATGTTGAACCAATCAAGAATTTTATCAATATAAGTTTCTTAACTTAATGCTTGTATCCCTTTAGATCTATCCCTATAGATCCGGATACCTAAGATGCGTTGGGCCTCTCCTAAGTCTTTCATTTGGGATTAAATCCTTAGCCACTCCTTCACAGAAGTGAGCATTGGTATATCATTCCAAATGAGTAGTATGTCATCTACATACAGGACTAGAAAAGTTAATTTACTCCCACTAAACTTCATGTATAAACATGGTTCCTCGACACTTCAAGTGAAATCATTTTGTTTAATTACATGATCGAAACGATGATTCCAACTCATGGATGCTTGTTTAAGTCCATAGATGGATCTCTTAAGTTTGCATACCTTCTTAGGGTTTGATAGATCCACAAAACCTTCAGGTTGTGTCATGTACACTTCCCCTTCTAGAATCCCATTCAAGAAGGCGGTTTTGACATCCATTTGCAAAATCTCATAATTAAGAAATGCGGCAACCGCTAAGATAATCCTTATGGATCGAAGCATGGCGATTGGGCGAAGGTTTTGTCATAGTGAAGACCATGAACTTGGGTAAAACCTTTTGCCACCAATCCAGCTTTGTAAACATGATTATGTTTATTTATACCGCTTTTGATCTTATAGATCCACTTACACTGAAGAGGTCTTACCTCCCTAGGTAAATCAACCAAGTCACATACTTGATTGTCGTACAAAGAACCTATTTCGAATTGCATGGCTACTAGCCATAGCTTTAAGTCGGGACTAGAAATGGCTGCTTTGTAGGTAGTAGGTTCTTTACTTTCAAAAAGTAACACATTGTAGTCACCACCTTCCTCTATAATACCAAGGTATCTATCAGGTTGATAACTACTTCTGCTTGACCTCCTAGGTTCCTAAGGAATTCTGACTGATGCGTGTATTTTATATAGACTTTTTAGTCCATTTGTGCACGCATTTCTATGTCATGCGGGTGATATTTTATCACCATATGCCCCTATTTGGCTACTTTGTACTTTCATTACCATTTTGTAGGTACAAGCTGCATAGTAGCAGAAACCGAGTCAAAGCAGTCCACTTTGCATGCATTTAGGAGAATGGAAGAATCGGGACAGGAGCTCTTGCCTTGGGAAGCGTGAAACCATTCATCATCAAGCCAAGATCATGACTTACATTACGTACTATGCCAGAAGACCTCGATCGAGGAGCTTTCCATTCGATCGAGGTGAGTTGGAGCCATAAGAACTCGATCGAGCTACATCTTTTGCTCGATCGAGTAAGAGTTGTTACCAGTTGGTCGATCGAGTAGATTAATCACTCGATTGACTGATTTTCATGAATAAAAGCCTCGATCGAGTGGTTATTCCCCTCGATCGAGTAGATCCTATTGCGGGCTTTAAGTCCATTAGGTTAATTAGGTTAAGAGTCGTGTTAGACACTATATATGACTCTTATTTACGTCATAAGATTGAAGGACTGATGATTCAGTTTTAATCATTCAGTAATTAGCATTAATTTCCCATTAGTTTCTGAACTTTACCTTTGGTTTGCATTCGGGTTTATCGACGTAGGATTTGTTCTTTACGCCGGATTTGCTAAGATTGTAAACTTCTTCTTTTCTCTTTTACTCTTAATCTTTAGTCTTAATTACTGTTTCTCTTCCTAATTACTGCTGCGTTATTATCTATGCTTGTTGATTACGATTTTATTATGTCTTTCGTCCTATGTTCAATCGTCTTTGTTAGCATAGTTAATAGCATGAGTAGCTAATTCTTTTATATGTTGGGATGAGGGAAACTGTAGTAGAGGCATGTTAGGATAGATTATTTTAGTTAGTCTTGAATATGAGAATCAATCTTTGCAATTCAATTGAGGTTTAGTCGAATGAGTATACGCAAGAGACTAGGCTAGATAGTTAACCCCGACCTGGATCGAGAGATTGGAAGGGAAGACTTGCTTAGAATCGATAGGTGACTCCTAAGAGAACGAGAGTTAATTAGGAAAATCCCTAGGGTGGTTTGAGACCGAGAGGAGAAAACCATTGGCCTTCTCATTGATAGATTGACTGACTTAGTTGACCCATAGATGCCGATACTGCAGTAGACCGAATCCTAGCGTATTTCTCTTTATCTGATTTATTCGTATTAATTTCTTCCTTTATTTCTCTTTCCTTTAACTTTATTTAGTTTAGTTAAATCAATTTCAAAACCCCCTGATTATTACTGATAGATTTAAATTGCAGTTAGTTAGTTTCCTCCCTGTGGAGATCGACCCTACTTCCGCTATCTTCTTAGTTAGTTGACTTAGGTTTTATTTTTGGTGTATAACGACTCACACCAAATTTTGGCGCCGTTGCCGGGGAGGCAATTTAATTTTCTGTTATTTATTTCTGTCTCGTCTTAAGGAATTTCTAATTCCTTAAGACTATTCTTATCTTTCTCTTTATAGTTGTGTATGAGCAGGTCCCAAAGGCTCGAATTAGTGGAAGCTGATCCGGAGCCTGAAAGAACCTTCCTACGCAGGAAGAGAGGGTTAGATAAGACTATTCAGGAGGAAGACTTGAGTACTTCTGAATCCGTCTTTGACAGTTTCATTTTCGAGGAAGATTTGACTGTCGAGATTACTTTGCCAGCAAAGATGCCTAATATTGCTAGCCATTCCGAGCCTACAGCTGCATGTATACCTCAAGGATTCAAACTTACAACGGACGAAGATGGAACTACTTTCGATCTTCGTCCGTCTTATATCAAGCTTGTCCAACAGGACAAGTATAGGGGTGTAGCTGGGGAGGATCCGAGGAGGCATATGGAGACCTTTGCTGACTACTGTTCTTCTATTCCGGTTTTTAAAGGGGTGACAGCTGACAAGATCAAGGAATTCTTGTTTTCTTTTTCCCTTACTGATAACGCCAAAGACTGGTTGAAGAACTTGAATCGAGAAGAATTGGGTATTACTGACTGGACCACACTCGCACTGGCTTTCTATAAAAAGTATTTTCCACCGCAGAGGACGAATGCTTTGAGGGGTCAGATTACCAATTTCAAGCAAACGACTCATGAAAATCTCTATGAGTCCTGGGATCGATTCAAGACGCTAGTGAGGTCTGTTCCTCACCATGGGTTCGAGCAGTGGTTTCTGTGTAACCAGTTCTACACTGGGTTATATGACGATCATCGAGCCATTCTAGATGCCGCGTCAAACGGGAGGTTCCAGAAGGAAATAGATGATGATAAGGGTTGGAAACTGATTGAAGAGATGGCAACCCATTGTGCTGAATATGGTAATCCGAGGAGTGGTACACGGACGATAGCTAGTATCGATTCTGAAGGTCTGGATGCAAAATTCAATAAACTAAATGCCAGACTTGATAAATGGGAGAAGAAAGCTGAAGATAACCAGCAGACGGTTCATTTGCTGCAGCAGGATGATATGATTACTTGCAAGAGGTGTGGCGAAACTGGTCACACGGCTATAGACTGTCTCGCTGAAAGGGAACAAGTCTTTTCCTTTCAACAGTACCGTCAAGGAGGTGGGTACTACAATCAAGGGAATATCCATCCCAATTTGAGATGGACAAGCCAGAATGTCCTAAATCCTACACCTCCACCACCACAGCCGACGTATCAACTGCCGCACAAGCAAGGATTTCAGAACATCCAGTCTTCGCAGCAAGCTAGTTCCTCATCTGTAGGAATTGCAGAAATCGGGGAGTTAAAGTCTATGATCCAAGCTTTAGCTATCCAAATGAGCAAAACTGATCAAGCAACAAATGCTACTATTAAGCTTTTGGAGTCGAAGATTGCTCAATTGGCAGGAGTTTGATCGACTAGGCAACCCGGGCAGTTACCGTCTCAAACTGACAGGAACAAGGAGACGCTGAATATGATTACTCTAAGAAGCGGTCTTGCTTATGACAGTCCGGGTACAGTTGCTGATATTTCTGGTGCGCATCCTGATGTCGCGAAGACTGTCGCTGGTAATGCAATCGATCGAGAGAATATTGCTAGTCGATCGAATGAAATGAAGGAGAAACTACTCGATCGAGAGATTTGTGTTACTCGATCGAGTGAATCAGAAAGCAAGTTACTCGATCAAGAGGTTGTGGATGCTCGATCGAGTAATTTAGAAGAACAAGTGGTCGATCGAGAGAACCAAGCTGCTCGATCGAATAAGGTGACCGAGGAAGCTGATCGATCGAGCAATTTAAGCTCGTATAATCTTCGATCGAGTGACTTAGATACTCGATCGATGGGTTTTCATGAGCGAGAAGCTCGTTCGAAAGGGTTAAGCAAGCGGATGATCAACAATGCCATTGTCAAGGATATGCAACGCGGTAATCCTGACATTCCAGTTCCGTTTCCTGGTCGATTGAAGAAGGCTAAGGTCGAAAAGGAATTTGTTCGGTTCGCTGACATTGTACGCAATCTCAAGGTGAACGTTCCTTTTGCAGACCTCCTATTAAAGGTACCCTCTTACCTAAAATTTATGCGTGAAATTCTTTTGCGTAAGAGGTCCGTAGACACTGTAGAGACTGTAGCGTTGACTGAGGAATGCTTTGCGTTCCTCCAGAATAAATGCCCCCCTAAGCTGTCTGACCCAGGTAGTTTTTCTATACCGTGTCATATAGGCACCTATCTCATAGACAACGCGTTATGTGACCTAGGAGCTAGTGTTAGTGTCTTACCTTTGTCTTTAGCCAAACGGTTAGGCTTTACCAAGCTTCAGTGTACAAACATGACAGTGCAGATGGCAGATAGGACCTTGTCTCGACCCTTAGGAATCATAGAGGATGTTCCTGTGCAAATAGGAAAATTCTTTATCCCGGTCGACTTCATAGTTTTATATATACCTGAGGATTCTCACACTCCCATCATTTTGGGAAGACCGTTCTTGCATACTGCGCAAGCGGTTATTGATGTTGGGTTACAAACTCTGACTTTTCAAATAGGTGGGGAGAACTTAGTATTCACGCAGTCTCACGCTAGTAAGGGTCCTATGTTTGTGTCACCATGCTACGCACTTCCTTTATCTGATATCGCACCTGATTTATTCACGCATGACAAAGCTTCGGTTCCTATCGAACCTATAGCTCCTATCTGTGATATCCCCATTGCCAGCGTAACACCTCCTCCCCAGCTTGGGAGCAAATTGGAGGAACATGCTATTGTATGTTGCATTACAGGTAGTAAATCAGTAGCATTGGAACTGGATAAGGGAAAGCCAGGTTCGCGTGACGACGTCAAGAAGAAGAAGTCCAAGAAGGACAAAGGAGCTCGCATGTACGCAAGTGATTCCGAAGTGGAGCTAGACTCCAAGAAACCAACGTACGTGTGGAGGAAGAAGACGGAACTTACCGCAGCTGAGGGTACTTCCGCAAGTCAAAGGCCTACCGGTGGCCTTCTCATGAAACTATTTGGTTGGTAGCCGGGTTTGCAACCCCGTGCAACTTGTAAAAACAATTTATTGTGTTTTCAATTAGACATTTAGACTATCGCGTGATAATCCGTAGTTTAGATAGACAATTTATATTTCTTTTTGGACAATTTTTGGTATTTTCTGGTTTTTGGTTGGCATCGTTTTGCAGGAATGGAAGCGGAAATCAACTGTTCAAAGTCGTGGGCTGTGCAATTATGAAGCGCTCGATCGAGTAAAGCAAGTCACTCGATCGAGCTGTTTTACCTGGAAAAGTTGCTCGATCGAGTAGAATTTCTACTCGATCGACCCACAGTTTGATGCTGGTTTGGGGAAGCCTCTGTTTTGTGAGTTGTTTCTGTTCCTTTAGTTTTTTCCATTCTTTATATATTTCATTCCTTAGGAGCATGAATTAGGTTGTTTTTCCCTTCCCGTCTATGCTGTTGTGCTTTAGCCAATGAGGACATTGTCTGTTTTGGTTTGGGGAAGTGTTTTACATCCTTTTGCGTCTGCATTTGCATTCGTATTGCATTCACGTTTACAATTCATGTTAATTAGAAAAATTTGATAAAAATCAAAAATATCACGTTTAATTTTGCATTTAGTTGAGTCGGATTGGAGTCTTGTTCATGATGAAATCGCACTACAAGTCTATTTTATGCTATTCCTTGCACCTTTCTTGACTTATTTAGTAAAATCGAATAGTGAACTATTGAATTTTGTCTTGGAATTTAATTTTGGCTATTAGACTTGACTCGACTTTTTGGCAAACTACTTATATATTATGAGATTTTAGAGCCTATAACTGGTGACATTTATGACCAGTTCATCTAGGAATGAGAGTAGTTACTCCCCACATCTCGTGTCTTTTGCTTGTTTATGAATTTTGATTTCTTATTGCCTGCACGCATTGGGTTTGTGGTCGGTATTACGTGTTTTGAGAATATTTGCATCTCCCTTTTCCTCATTTTACCCAATTAACTCCACATAAAGCCATATCTGCCTGTTGCCTTTAACTACATCCCAAACTGAGCCTACCTTTGCCGAGCTAGTTTAGTAGTCGAGGTATATTCTACCGTTGTGTCAGTTTTTGGCTCATTATCATTGATTGGAGTGGGTCTTTGCGAGAAAAAGAAGTGAAGTGTTGATGGTGTCTCGAACGAGTACTTTGTTTAGCTCGATCGAGCAGTTTGTGTTAGTTGTTGTCTCGATCGAGTGATTCATTCAGCTCGATCGAGAGGTTTTCCTTAGTCAGCCAAGAAAAAGAAAAAGAAAAGAAAAGAAAAAATGAAAAATATTTATTGGAAAAAATAATTGGCAGAAGTTTTTATTGTTTACACCTCCTGCGCTTATTATTATTTGTCGAGGTGTTATATGGGATTCGTGTTGTATATGCCTATATATGTTAAGGCATCGAGCTTAATTTTGATAATTGGAAGAATGGAACGAGTAATATTGCGGTCTTGTTAGGAACTAGCTTGGCTATTTACCCTCACATCTCCATTAATTGTTTTGCCCCTTCTTACCAACTAGCCTCACATATCCATATTTTTGCAAGTGTTCGGCACGTGATTGTCCTTGAACGGTGGCTATGCGTGTGTACGGTGCTGGAAATCATCCTTCATATTAGTTAGCATTGCATGTTGTGTCGGTGGTAGTCTAGGTGAGTGACTATATTTTCTTCTCTCTCTCATACATATTTACTTACCATTTGCTTGTTGAGAGAAGAGTGACCCGTGAGAGTCCGAATTTGGTTGAGTCTTGCAAGGTTGAAAGTCTAATTTATTTCCAAGATTGTATGAATTCGTTCACTTTCGTATTAAGCTTTGTAATGATTGATCGAGTGCATTAAACTGTTTAACATTGACTTGTAGCTAGCTCTGAGACTTGCTCCATTCCCCTAGGTTTATTTTGTTCCATTTAGTTGCATTTAGTTTGCTTGAGGACAAGCAAAGGTTTGGTTTGGGGAAGTTTGATGCGTGTATTTTATATAGACTTTTTAGTCCATTTGTGCACGCATTTCTATGTCATGCGGGTGATATTTTATCACCATATGCCCCTATTTGGCTACTTTGTACTTTCATTACCATTTTGTAGGTACAAGCTGCATAGTAGCAGAAACCGAGTCAAAGCAGTCCACTTTGCATGCATTTAGGAGAATGGAAGAATCGGGACAGGAGCTCTTGCCTTGGGAAGCGTGAAACCATTCATCATCAAGCCAAGATCATGACTTACATTACGTACTATGCCAGAAGACCTCGATCGAGGAGCTTTCCATTCGATCGAGGTGAGTTGGAGCCATAAGAACTCGATCGAGCTACATCTTTTGCTCGATCGAGTAAGAGTTGTTACCAGTTGGTCGATCGAGTAGATTAATCACTCGATTGACTGATTTTCATGAATAAAAGCCTCGATCGAGTGGTTATTCCCCTCGATCGAGTAGATCCTATTGCGGGCTTTAAGTCCATTAGGTTAATTAGGTTAAGAGTCGTGTTAGACACTATATATGACTCTTATTTACGTCATAAGATTGAAGGACTGATGATTCAGTTTTAATCATTCAGTAATTAGCATTAATTTCCCATTAGTTTCTGAACTTTACCTTTGGTTTGCATTCGGGTTTATCGACGTAGGATTTGTTCTTTACGCCGGATTTGCTAAGATTGTAAACTTCTTCTTTTCTCTTTTACTCTTAATCTTTAGTCTTAATTACTGTTTCTCTTCCTAATTACTGCTGCGTTATTATCTATGCTTGTTGATTACGATTTTATTATGTCTTTCGTCCTATGTTCAATCGTCTTTGTTAGCATAGTTAATAGCATGAGTAGCTAATTCTTTTATATGTTGGGATGAGGGAAACTGTAGTAGAGGCATGTTAGGATAGATTATTTTAGTTAGTCTTGAATATGAGAATCAATCTTTGCAATTTAATTGAGGTTTAGTCGAATGAGTATACACAGGAGACTAGGCTAGATAGTTAACCCCGACCTGGATCGAGAGATTGGAAGGGAAGACTTGCTTAGAATCGATAGGTGACTCCTAAGAGAACGAGAGTTAATTAGGAAAATCCCTAGGGTGGTTTGAGACCGAGAGGAGAAAACCATTGCCCTTCTCATTGATAGATTAACTGACTTAGTTGACCCATAGATGCCGATACTGCAGTAGACCGAATCCTAGCATATTTCTCTTTATCTGATTTATTCGTATTAATTTCTTCCTTTATTTCTCTTTCCTTTAACTTTATTTAGTTTAGTTAAATCAATTTCAAAACCCCCAGATTGTTACTGATAGATTTAAATTGCAGTTAGTTAGTTTCCTCCCTGTGGAGATCGACCCTACTTCCGCTATCTTCTTAGTTAGTTGACTTAGGTTTTATTTTTGGTGTATAACGACTCACACCAATGACCCCATTAAACAAAGAGGGAATGTTTTCCCCATTTTTCTCTACGTCCTTTTCGGTTTGTGGCTATTGCACTTCGTCAAGTTCAAATTTTCTCCCACTCTGTCTTTTAGAAAGAAAATCATTTTCTTTTCATCACGAGACACAAACACTTTGTCCTCGTGTTTATTGTAGAAGTAAAAACCACGTGTTTCCCTTGGATATCCTACAAATAGACATTTGTCGAATTTGGGTGCGAGTTTATTGTCAGACTTATTCTTAACAAATGCCTCGCATCCCCAAATTTTCATGAACGACAAAAGAGGGACTTTCCCTGTCCATATCTCATATAGAGTCTTGTTTGCCGCTTTAGTCGGTCTTCGATTTAGTGAGAATATTGCAGATAAGATAGCAAAACCCCAAAAATAATCAGTTAGCTATGTTAGAGTCATCATAGATCGAACCATATCTAATAAATTTCGATTTCTGCTTTCGGACACACCATTTAATTGAGGTGGGCCAGGAGGCGTCCATTGTGATACTATACCACATCCTTTAGGTGTGAATCAAAATCATTGTTCAAGTATTCACCACCACGATCGGATTGTAGGGCTTTAATCTTTTTATTCAATTGGTTTTCTACTTCATGTTTAAATTCTTTCAATTTTTCAAAAGCATCACTTTTGTGCCTCATCAAATAGACATATCCATATCTACTCAAGTCTTCGGTAAAAGTAATGAAGTAGTGATAACCACCTCTAGCTTGAAGAGTCTTTGGGCCGCACACATCCGTATGTATAAGGCCTAATACTTCACTTGCTCGTGTCCCTTTTCCCGTAAAAGGAGCACGAGTCATCTTGCCTAGAAGACAAGCCATAAGATTCGTAATCGAATGGTTTGAGTACTTTAGATGAAACCAGTCTCTTTATGCGTCGTTCGTTTATGTGCCCTAAACGACAATGCGAAAGGTATGAATGATTAGGTTCACCCGTTTTAAGCCTCTTGTTTTCTACATGATAGACCTCTTTTGCAATATCTAGAACATAAATATCTCCAATAGAAATGACCTCGCCATAAACCCTTTCATTAAAAGAAAAAGTACAACGATTGTGCTTAATCCAAAAAGAAAAACCTTCCATGTCTAACACGGAAATAGAGATAATGTTCTCGGTAAGAGTTGGTACATAATAGCAATTATTTAAATACAACTCTAAACAATTAGGCAAAAGAAGAACGTAGGTGCCCACGGAAACTGCGGCTACCTTAGCCCCAGTTCCCATGCGCAAGTCCACTTCACCCTTGGTTAGTACTCGCGCGTCCTTCATCCCCTGTAAATGATTACAAAGGTGAGAATCACAACCGGTATCAATTACCCAAGAAGAAGTACTAGCAAAGTTAATATCTATCATATAGAGCGATGAAAGAAATTTACCTGACGTTGTCACACAACCGTCTTTCTTGTCTTTCAAGTATTTGGGCCAATTGTGTTACCAATGCCCTTTGCCATTACAATAATAGCAATCCGCACCCGCGTGTTTGTTGACATTGGGTTTGGGGTTCATAAAGACCTTGCCCTTTCCCTTTCCCTTGCCAATTTTCTTGAAAAGAGTCTTACCCTTTCCTTTGTCCTTGGTTTCACTTCTACTAGCCTCCATGTCCCTCTCCGCTTGGGTGAGGAGTGGATGGAGTTCATGGTAACTCTTTTCCATGTTGTTCATGTTGTAGTTCACCCTAAAGTGGGTGAACTTTGGTGTGAGTGAATGAAGGATTTTACCCACCACTAGCTCCTTTGGAATCTTGCAACCAAGACGCTCTAAGGTGTCAGCATGCTCAACCATTTTGAGCACGTGTGGGACATCTTTTTGGCCCTTTTGGAGCTTAGTCTCAAAAAATTTCGTAGACGCCTCATATTGGAGAATTTTAGGGGCTTGCGAAAACATTGATGTTATCCTCGTGAATATCCCATAAGCATTGAAAGATATCAATTGGAGTTTGAGTTTGGGTGAGATGGACCAAATCAAGACATTCTTGACGTCATTGGCCACCTTCAAATA
Source organism: Heliosperma pusillum (assembly GCA_022085475.1). NCBI lineage: Eukaryota > Viridiplantae > Streptophyta > Magnoliopsida > Caryophyllales > Caryophyllaceae > Heliosperma > Heliosperma pusillum. The sequence goes on along the minus strand of JAIUZE010066588.1, from coordinate 10,142 downwards.
AAGGTCATATTCGGCCCGAGCCGCCGAGGTCGACCTTGACCCGGGTTCGGTGGGAGGGGCTTCGACCAAGTAGCGAAGCACGTTATCGGATATCGCGGCGCTTTTGATCGTTGATTCACATTCAACAAAGTTAGTACTGTCATCTTTTAGGACACCTTTGTCCATGACGGACCTCAACCATGAGTCCTTACCCAAGGTTGCGGTGTTCCATGATGTTGACATTGTGCGAATTTGGTTACTACAACAAAAAGAAATATATAAACATTCATTGTTATGATAATTTTCTTTAAAAACATTTTAACAAGTTTAGCATTTATATAATGACCCCTCACTAAATTATATAAATGATTCCAAGACCCATTTTTAAATAAAAAAATAGTCATCGTATGCTACCCTTATCTAAAAATGGTAGGTCATTACTTGACTAATTCTACCCCTAGAACTCTTGGTTGACGGATTTTAACTAAATCCAACTCCTAGTCCCGAGGTAAAAAGGGACCCACGAGCGTGGTAGCCCTAATGAACACGGGATTCATAGGTCTTACTAATTGGTAATGCTAATCTCTATTTTTAAATTTGTGAGAGATCTTGTCAATTTAGTCATTAATTCCTTATAAGTGAACTAAATTGGTGAATTGTGAACAACATGGAATTGACAATAGCGGAAAAATAAATAAAATGCATGTGTGACGATTCTGGCATGAGCGGAAATAAAGCAAACAACCAAGCAACGGAAAAATCCTAGTATGGCCACCTAGTTAATCAAATTAACTAGGTAATTACAAATTCGGAAATCAACTCCTTGGTCCCTTGCCTCTTCACTTGGAACGCCTTCCAAAAATGGCACCGTCTTGAGGGAGTCACCGGTCTTCATAATAAATAATTATAAATATACAAATATACAAATTCCTATTATACATTTATTCAATAAAATAGTTATTGAAAACCGGCAATACGAGATCGCAATAAAAATTACAACCAAACCGTTAATCCCTTACATTACGGGTACAAAAAATTGCATAAATTATTAAATAAATGACATTCATTCATTCAAACATAAATTAAATAAATTGCTGCAAAGTTCATGCCAAAATCTCCCTAAACACATTCATGCTCATTGTAGTTTGATTTTACGGGATTTATTGATTTTTAACCATTAAAAACAATAATCAACATTTAAATCTCATTTAAATTCAAAATAAATATCTAAACTGTTTTAGAACTCAAAATTAGTCCCTACTAATTTTGTTGGTCATTAATTAGTTTGATTTTATTTTATTTGCTAAATATAACGGTTTAATCATAACTTTTATGAAATAAACCAAATATAAAATATAAACATCATAAAAATTTAAAATCAAAATTTTTTTACATTTTGGAACATTTTCAGGAACTCATAAATCAAAAACATTTGCCCCAGAAAATTTATTTAATTTTGTGAACAAATAGCTTTATATTTAACAGTTTTATCAAATAAAAACCATTACATATAGTACAATAGTGAAACAAATTACAAAATTTCACCAAGATAATATAAATCAGAATGTAAAATGTACCAAAAACTGTCATGACTAGAAAAAGGACATTTCAATTTTATGAACATTATAATCTCATATTATCAACTTTTATCTCATAAAAATCAATAAACATGTAATTCTTAATTAAAAGTCACTAAGTTTTACATACGGTATGTAAGACATGCATGTGAGATCATATTGAAATTTCATGACCAGAATCAACATGCAACTATTTTTATTTTAACTTTTAACATAAAAATGCATATTAACTCGGTTTAAAAGCCAAAAATCAAAATAAATAGCAAATCAATTCCTAAAATCACGAAATTTGACCACAAATACTTTGAAGTCCGTAGGTATACATGAACCAAATATTTTCGTCCAAATCATAATTTAACTCCAATTTTTGATTTATTAGTTATCTTATAACTTTAATAAAAATGCTCAAAATGAACATGCATGCTACAAGCTAGTTCTGATACCAAATGAAAGTTCATAGACCATATTTAGACTCCTCTAATTAGTTACTAAATTACTTGTTAATTTAGTATTTAATGATCTACATAACATGCATCCAAATATAAAGACATTATATAAAAAAAGAAATTTCCTTACATTGAAATGGAAATAAAATTGGCACAATAAGAAAACCTTCTTGTTGTTCTTGAGCTAATGTAGGAAATGATCCTCTAACAATATTCAAAAAAGAAGACCTCCTTCAAGTTGCACCCAAGATGTACCCAAATAATCTAACCTTATTATTAACTAAATAATAAGATAGATATTATACTACTAATATTAGTATATATTCTACACTATTAATACTTAATAAATATTAGTATTATGAGAGTTTTAGTGAGAAGGTGAGTTTTAGAGAGATATGTGAATTAAGCACAAAATCAAGTAAGTGAAAAATGAACCACTATTGTCCATTTTATAGCCATTTTTGGCCGGACCTTGTATGTCCCAAATCGCCTCTTATTTTGTTATTTTATTCACATGCAATGTAGTAGAGTGTAGTAGTGTTTGTAATGATTTTGGAATGCATGACATTTCACTATCATATGGTAGCTTGTTTGCATAAACAAGAACAACTATCATCACTACTACTAATACCATGGCCGGCCATATTTGGCTCATTATGGTTCATTTTGATTTTTGATATTTATCCCACAAATACTTATTAATCATATGTTTAATTATCTTATATAATTAAGTGTTAATTTGATCATATAACAATTATATGACACAAATTAATATACAATATGTACTTAATATTTAAGTGATATTTTACCATTATATCAATATATAATGGGTCCCACAATGCTTAGTTAATTTATTTTAGAACTACTTGTAAATATAATTAACTAATTACCTCTATCTCAAAACCTCAACTAATTTATTAATTTAACGATTTATTATTAGGTTAGATCTTATTTGATCATATTAAAATAAGATATAAATTTATTAGTCAATTATTACATAATTGAAAAATAATCTTAATCGAATTTGAGTTCCTAACTCAATTTCTAACAATTAACTCTCGTACATATCAAATATATGTAATGGACTAATGAATTGTAGCATATACAAATAAGTAGTTACTATTTGGGTCTCATCCTATAGGTGTGACCGAAAGGGATCAGTTGATCACCGCCGTCATACGGCAATAACGTCAAACTCTAGTCAGCCAACTGTTATTGAATTACGTTAATCAACTGACTAATTATAAATATATAGTCAATAAATATCCCAATTATATTCCTTAATGAGATCTATTATGTGGCGCACTATTGTGAAGGACACCTACTCCAACACTCTTTTGGCACCTCAACATAAGTGAGTGCCTCATCAAGCTCAATGGCTTCAGCATCAAGCACATTAGACGGATCACTCACATACTTACACAGCTGCGACACATGAACTACATTATAGACCCGGTCATGAGCAGGTGGTAAGGCCAAACGATAAGCCAGCACTCTATCCCGATCCAAAATATCATATGGACCTATGAAACTCTGGCTCAACTTGCCCCTCTTACCAAATCTCATCACCCCACACATAGGTGACACCTTCAAAAGGACTTTGTCACCCATCTAGAACTCAATATCCCTACAATGATGATCCGCATAGCTGTTCTGACCATCCTGCGTTGCTTTCATCTTTTGGCAAAGCAGATTTACTTGTTCGATCATGTCTTAAATGATCTGAGGTCCTAGAACTAATGCCTCAGAACTATCATCCCAACACACCGGACTCCCGCATCTCCCCCCATACAAGGCCTCGAATGGTGACATCCAAATACTGGAGTGGTACCTGTTGTTTTAAAAAAACTCTATCAAATCCAGTTTATCTTCCTAGCTCCCACCAAATGATAACACACAAGTCCTCAACATATCCTCCAAGGTTTTTATTGTCCTCTCAGTCTGGCCATCCGTCGCAAGATGAAAGGCTGTAATCATCTTCGATGTCGTTCCCTTAAGCTCCTACAAATCCTTCCAGAATCGAGAAATGAGCCTCGCATCCCGATCAGATACTATATCACTAGGCACCCATGCAGTTTCACCACATGCTTCTTATAGGCAAAAGCTAACTCTATCTTGCTCCATGTGTGCTTCATAGGTACGAAATGGGCTGACTTGGTCAACCGATCCACGATCACCCAAATCATGTTATTTCCCTTATGCGATATCGGAAGTCCCACCATAAAATCCATGGATATAGACACCTATTTCCAATCTGGAATCTCTACAGACTGAATCTTACCCTGCGGTTTCCTCTGTTCCCCCTTCACTCGCTTACAAGTCAAACACCTCGCCACAAAGTTAACAACATCTGTCTTCATCCCCGGCCACCAAAACGCGGTCTTTTTCAAATCTTTATATAGCTTATACCCAGTTGGATGAACCGAATATGGAGTACAATTTCCCTCAGTCAACATTATCTTCCTCGGCTCCTGATCCTCGACACACACTATCGGTCCTCAAATCGAACACTCACATCAGCATGAATCGAAAATCTAGAAGTAGTACCCTCCTCTACCCCTTTCTTCCACGACTGATTCTTAGGATCCTCTAACTGCTTTCTCCTAATATCATCATATAATTCGAGCTCCATCATTAAGTCACTAGTAGTACCCCCATTGCGAATCACATGAATCCCCATCTTTGCTACCTCATCCCTCAACCGCATCAAAGACATCGCAGTGAACAAGAAATGTACACTCTTCGGACTCAAAGCATTAGCAACCACATTTGCCTTCCCCTAATGGTAGATGGTATCCATATCATAATCTCCAATCAGCTCTTTCCACTGCCGCCGCCTCATGTTCAACTCATTTTGGGTATATATGTACTTCGGACTTTTATGCTCTGAAAATACCTTAAAACTGGCACCATACAAGTAGTGCCTCTAAATCTTCAGCGCGAACACCACTTCACCCAACTTGAGATACTGAGTAGGGTAATTTTCCTCATAAGGCTTCAGCTGCCTCGACGCATAACCGATCACTTTCCCATTCTGCATCATCACATATCCCAACCCACACTTCGATGCATCAGTATACACCTCAAAGTTCTCACTCCCCTCAGGTAAAGCCAAAAGTGGAGCTGTGGTCAAATGCTCCTTTAAGGTTTGGAACGTTGTCTCACAGTTCTCATCCCAGCAAAACATGTTCTCCTTCCTCATCAATGCCGTCATAGGTCGAGCTATTCTCGAAAAGTCCTTCATGAACCTCCTGTAATACCCAGCAAAACCTAGAAAACGGCTCACCTCTGCCACATTCTTTGGTGCCTCCTAGTTAGACATCGCCTCAATCTTACTCGGATCCAACATTACCCCTTGCTTGAATATTACATGCCCCAATAATGCCACCTTCTCTAACCAGAACTCAAACTTAGACAATTTATCACACAACTGGTTGTCCCTCAAGGTCTGCAACACGATCCTTAGATCCTTCGCATGCTCCTGCTTAGTCTTAGAATAAACCAAGATGTCGTAAATGAATACCACCATGAACGTGTTCAGATATGGACTGAAGAACCGATTCATAAGATCTATGAGTACCGTTGGTGCATTAGTCAACCCCAATGGCATCACCACATACTCATAATGCCCATACCTCGAACGAAACGCCGTTTTCGAAATGTCACTCTCTTTTATCCTCAACTGATGATACCCCGACCTAAGATCTATCTTCAAAAATACCCCAGCTCAGCTCAACTTGTCAAACAAATCATCGATCCTAGGTAATGGATACCTATTCTTCACCAACACATGGTTCAGCTCACGGTAATCAATTCACAACCGTAAACTACCATCCTTCTTCTTCACAAATAGAACTAGCGCACCCCACGACGATACACTACATCTAATGTACCCCTTGTTTAGTATCTTGTTCAGCTGCTTCTTCAACTCCTCAAGTTCATTTGGGCCCATGCGATACGGGGCCGTAAAAGTTGGTCCAGTACCCGGCTTCAACTCTAACCTGAAATCAACATCCCTCTTCGGAGGTAATCCTAGTATCTCATCTGGAAAAAAATCATCAAAATCGTTCACCACTTCAATATCGTCTACTGTCGGCTCCTCTACTCTGGTATCTCTTACATGGCACAAGATCATAGGGTAGCATTTCCGCAGGTACGTCTTCAAGGTAATTGTCGCTATTAGCTTCACCACGAACCCCCGATACGACACTCTTGTTGGAGCCAGTGTCCTCCACAGTTAGTGCAATAATATAAATAAATCTCTGTAGGTTCACAAGGTATACTTTGTATAATAATCAGTTGATTAACGTTTATCAATAACGGTTGGCTTGCTAGATAAGTTTGACGTTATTGTCATACAGATGACGGTGATCAACTGGTCCCTAAAAGTCACACCTATAGGATGTGTTTGAGAGATGTGATTATTTGAGAAAATAATCATATTGATGCCCTAATATATGACTAAAAGGTTAGTCAGTGTATTTGACTAAAAGGTTAGTCAATGTGATGATGAGACGATTATTTAATAACGATTAAATAAAGTTAGCTGAGACGAATTAACTTTAATTCGTAAATTGGATATATAATGTAAGCTAATTAAACATAAACCGTTATAATTAATTGGCAAATTATAAATATACGGATATTTATAATTAATGATGTATTATAATATCGGTCCATGTAAAACGACGATTATAAGATATTACATTATATTCGAAGCTAAAATGACCAAAAACGAATGTATCCAGATACACTCGGTTTTTAGTCAATGGGTAGTTATTTTGAGGAGACCAAATCTCCTCATATAAAAACCCAAATGTGCCGTGAGAAAGAAAGAAAAGGGAATTGGAGTTTATAATTCTAAAACCTAATTCTATTCTCTAGTGAGCCTCCATCTAAACATCTCACAAAGACAAAAAGTTAACAGTAACTTTTGAAAAAATCACAAAACAAAAGTTAACAGTAACTTTAGTTCTCTTTCTAGCAAAGGAGAAGGGTATATCTCATACAATCTTGGGTGCGACGATTAGGAGGATATCTACTTTGATATCTCTGTTCTTTACGCCAATTGCTAGGACCGGAGGTGGATTTCTAAATCTCTACTCTTATTCATGTTTTCGTTTATGACTAGCATTATCAAATTATTACTTTTCGTTATAATCCTATTATAATTCTTTTGTGGTAATACCGATTTCCCACAAGTGGTATCAGAGCATAGGCCACGAAATTGTTTTAATTTGATTTCATAAACCGAAACTGTTTATGTCGCTGTGTGTTTGACTCGATCGAGGACTTTAGTGTCTCGATCGAGCAGTTTTTGTGAGTTTTTGGTCAATCGAGGACTTGTGTTTGCTCGATCGAGCAGTTTTCTAAACCTTTTGGTCGATTGAGTACTTGTTTTTGCTCGATCGAGCAGTTTTCTCTTTTTGTTGGTCGATCGAGTGATGTTTATACTCGATCGAGGTCCCTGTTTGTCGACTAGGAAGAATTAGTCGATCGAGAGACTTTATTGTTTAATTTCTTTTCGATCGAGTACTTTACAGTATCGTATTTCCTTTCGTATTCGTTTTCATTTAGATTTATTTTGTTATTTTAATCTGTTAAAATAACATACAACAGATTTGTAGATGTTTTAATTTAATAAAGATTAGATTAAAATGAAAATGGAAATGATGTTGAATGAGTTTTTCATTAGAAAGGATATTATTTTTCCCTATTTTGTCGATAAGGACCGTTTTGCGAAAAAAAAAAAAAAAATCTGCCGAAAATTTATGCTGAAATTTTTTTTTTTTACTGTATTCAAATTTTTGGGCCTTTAAATGTACATTATTCGGATTGTGTATAATTAATGTGAATCGGTTCACATATGCTTAATATCTTACATTTTAAAGCAGTTTGAAATGTTTAGGATAGTTCATTTTATCAGTAAAATTAATCGAGATTGTAATTGATGTGGGTAACTACAGAATTACCACATAATTATAATCAATGTTAAAGGGTGGTTTGGATAATAAAACATCGTAATAACTGTATTATGTCTTGCATGTTTTATTTTAGTTGGTGCTTTTATTATGTCTTGTGGAATGTTTGAATGAATTTTTAATGTATTTTACAATCAGTTGTAACTTAGTGTGGCCTTAGTAGATTGTGTTACCGTAATGATGGTAACATAGTCTTGGATGTATTTTGAGATCTCGAATCTCCATTATTTTTAGTTTTGGGTTTTTGAAATTAGTATGTAATAAATAGGATCAATGTAATTTTATTTGTTGTAATTTCAAAGAAGACTAAAGATGGAGATTGGAGCTCACTCCCGCTACATGGACCAAGAAGGGTGATCAAGTCAAGCTTCGAGGGTCCAAGCAGTTTGATTCCAAGTTGTATTTCATTCTTTTTGGTAGGATAGGCCACACTAGGACATGTTTTTCCTTTACGTCTTTCATTCTCGTTTACTTTCCATCACATGATAGATATAAATGCATCATATTCCGCCTAAACCAAGCCACCTAAACCTAATAAACTGCATGAAAATGATTCATATAGATTGAATATTTTTAATCATGGACATACAGATGTCACTCGCTTTTAGGGCCATCACCTTAGTTAAATCATTCTCGAGTTGCTAGACATTCGTTCACTTAAAATGAATTTAAGTTAAGATGATGGGACTTTCCCCTATAAATTAAAATTGAGACTAGTCTTTATAGGGAAAACTACTATGAGCCCCTTCTTCGTCGGAAGTCATAATATGACCCCTTCTACGTTGGGTAAGTAGTGAGTGTTGACCTATTTTATCTCAACATTATAGTACGAGTAATATCTCGTGATTATGATGGACTAAAGATAGAATTTACAGAAATTTATCGATCGGGAATTCTAAAAGTAGAATTAGACAAGAGGTTGGCTTATCAATTTAAAGAAATTGAGTCTTGGGATCATTTATATAATTCTTGAGGGAGGTCAATTGTATAAATGCACGAGTCATCGAATTAAACAGTTTTTCATTAAGACTCAAATTTAAAACGATGAAACTTATCATATTTATTTTCTTTTTCCACAGTCATATATTCAGATATAACTGCTAATAACAAATGGCTGGCCATACTGATGACCCAATGCCAAGTGCCACGCTCGGACGTGAGTCCTGGCTTAAGATGTTTATGGACACTATGAATCAGTCAACGCGACTGAAGAATAACGGGTCCAACTTTGCGGACTGGGAGGCTTCATTACTGAATGCTGCCATTGCTGACGGTAAGCTCAAGTACTTGACTGAGCCACTACCGCCAAACCCAGGCCCCAATGCAGGAGCAAATGAATCACTTGGTTATAGTGATTTCGTAATGGAGGCGGGTGCGATAAAGAACGTACTCATCTTTTCAATGGAATCAAATTTGCAAAGGCGATTCATTGCCCAAGGTGCAAACAAGATTTTCACCACGCTCTCTAACGAGTTCTCGAAAGCTCCGAGGATCGTTAGCTATGAGCAAACCTGTCACTTCTTTGAAGCGAAACTCCAGAAGGGCCAAGCAGTTAGCCCACACATTCTTGACATGATTGAGAATGTCGAGAAACTGGAGGCACTTGGTTGCAAAATCGATGAGAAGATCGTCATAGACCGCGTTCTTCATTCACTTCATGATGGTTTTGCTCTTTTCAGGGCAAATTACTATATGAATGATATGAAGAAGAGTCTTCATCAGCTCCACTTACTCCTTGTACAGACAGAGAGTGATCTGAAATTGAGTGGGAGTCTGAAACAGGACGTTCTCATGATTGCCAACAAGGGCAAAGGTATGGGCAAGGCTAAGGCAAACCTAGCTGTAGGGAAGCCGAAATTCAAAAAGCCAGGACAAGGCAAGAGTGGGCCTGGTGAGACTAGCGGTAGCTCACAAGGCAAGACAAAGAGCGATGAAGGTAACGTGGAGTGCCACCATTGTCACAAGCTTGGGCATTGGAGGAGGAACTGCCCCGTGTATCGTGAGGACATAAAAGCATGCCGCGTCTCTCCTGTGGGTATGTCTTCTTCTTTTATTCATATGATTGAGATTAACATGCAAGTTTGGAATTGGGTATGATACTGGTTGTGGTTCTATCTTGTGCAAATCATTTGAGGGTCTAAGAAAACATCACAACTCCG
>JAIUZE010066587.1:0-71627 GCA_022085475.1 Heliosperma pusillum | reverse complement strand
ATTTAAAACTGGCTCAAGCAGAGTTCTCCTTTAATAGAGCTCCATCATCAGCCACAGGCCACTCCCCCTTTGAAGTGGTCTATGGTACTAACCCCTTAATGCCTTTGAATTTGTCTAATGTGTGCAGGTCAGAGATCCATTACAATGCCAAGAAGAGGGTGGAACAAATGCTAAAACTCCATGAGGCAGTCAGAAAACAAATTGAGAGAATCAATGATCTATACAAGAAGAATGCCAAGGTTCCTAAGATCAAGAAAGACTTTGCACCAGGAGACTTAGTATGGATCAATCTAAGGAAAGAGAGGTTCCCCTCCAGAAGAAAGAACAAGCTAGAGCCAAGAGCAGATGGTCCTTTTCAAGTCAAAGAGAAGATAGGCCCCAATGCCTACAGAATTGATCTGCCATGAGAATATGCAGTTCATGGAACATTTAATGTTGGAGACCTTAGTCCCTTCTATGAAGACTCTGAGGGAGAGAAAGACAGAGGCTTGAGGTCAAGCCCTTTTCAACCTGGGGAGGCTGCAGCAGGAGCTCACCCAAGGGGCCTTGATGATCAAGCCACAAGCCAGATAAGCCTGACCACAAGACCCCCTCAGATTGAAGCTCGAACTACAAGGTCCAAACATCAGGCCATGTCAAGCCAAATTCAAGCCAAACCAAGCCAAGACAATGAAGAAGACTTCCCAGGGTTCACCAAGTCATGCCAGGGTCCAAGTCAGTCCACATTTCACACACAAGCCAGGAACAATGCCTGTCAGGGCTCATCAGACCAGTCAGCAAGCCAAGCACCAAGGAGGTACACCAAGGCATCCCAGCCACCCCCACCATGGCCTACCATCAAGCCAACTCATTAATCAACAAGTTTGTCCAGGAGAGTCCCCTTAGAAGTCTAGCAATATCTTAAGTTACAAGCAGTCCAAACCAGGGTCTAGTGAACCTCATGGCAGGGTAAGTTCAAGTCCAGCTGTGGGTTCCTTTTGTCTAAGTCAACTTGTCCTCATCCAAGACAGGTTTATCCAAGTTCAAATAAGAGTTGAAGAGTCCCAAGGAGCAGCAAAACAACCAGAGCAAGCAGCAAGACAACCAGAACAACAGTTTTCCATTTCAGGAAAACTCCAAAACTTGTTTTATCACTTTTTGCATCAGATTTTGTGTCTTTCTGTCTGTACTATTTAATTGTTAAACTCGTCCTCTTGTGAGGCCCTTAATTAGCTATCTGTTGTAGTATTTTAAGTCCAAAGCTGACCCTTGGATGGACTTTACATCCAAAGGCTCACATTGTATCAGCCTCCCTATATAAGGAGGTTCTTATGTAATATTTTAGCAGAGTTTTATGAATGAATTAACCTTGAGAAACCTCTCAAATATTTCAAACTTGTGCTAAGTGCTGTAGTTTGAGCCAAGCCTTATACACCTTCAAGGTGTCTAATCAGTGCCTTGCTTTGTGAGTCAAGTTAAGTGATAAGTAAATATTTGTATGATTTTAACCCCCAGTTTAGCTCGGTTTTGTATGTCATTTGTGCTTTTGTTAAGCCATTTTATGAGCTAATATCTTCTTCTAGGCGAATTCCTGTGTTCTAACTTGTTTTTTAGGGAAAGTGACGTTTTTACGCCATTTTTCTATATTCCCGAGCATTTGCCTAGAACCCGACGATTCGAAGAAGAAAGCTTGACCATGTGTAAGGCATTTCAAGAAGGTTCACTAACTTAAGAGAGAATAGAAGCAGAGACGGTTTCGTAGTTGTCGGAAGATCAATCAATTGAGCGGAAGAATTCATCGCTTTACATCAAATCCAAGCAACAAACCCGATTGTAGAAGTCAAGGGGGATGTTGGAAGTCGAGTCAAGCAAAGGAAGATGAAGAGTTATTCAAGAGCTTCCAGAAGACCACTTACCCGATCGGGTAAGTGTGTACCCGATCGGGGATGTGTGCTGATCCAAGCATTGCGGCTCCTTCTTCCTAAATTTGTCTTATGTATTTAATGCCCGACCTCTTCTCCACGAAACCCTAATAATATAAATAGATGCTCTAGCCTCACAACACATCACACCATCTCACACAATCTAATCTTATATCTCATACAATCTTCTTATTAGTTTTCTCTTTAGTTTTAGTCTTTCTAGTTTAGATTATCTTCTACTTTTGTCTTTTGTTCTTAGTTTATTTCTGTCCATTTCATATCAAAACATTAGTTTAGTTCAATAATAATTTCAGTCTTTGTATCTACTTTGTTGGGTTCAAGAGTTGTAATTCAAGGTACGGTATTTCTATGCGAAGGATTTCTATTATTGTTATCGCTTTCATCGTTGATCGTCACCTAGGTATTCCTAATTTATCCTTTGCTTATTGTTCCTTATTGTTTTCCATTTGATTGTTATTTCCTATTCATATCACTTAGATTCGTTTTTATGTTGTTATAATCGTAGTTTCATTTCTTAAATTGTCATATAGCGTCGTTACTATCGCCACATAGAGAGTCTAGACTATTATCAAAATCAACTAAATATGCCTATCTTAACTTTCATTGTTAATATCATCTTAGTCATAAACATAATAATGAGTGAGTAGTCACCTTTCTACGGTGTAGGGTAGCCATGTTAGATTGATTAAAAGATGATAATTGGATAAAAGAAATTGTGCTTTTAAAACATTGTGTCTATGCATGTTTGGACTTTAACGATAGTTGACGATTCTTGATCACAATCATTGACTAGTATGGAATTCTTTTCCAAAGTAGACATACGAGATTTGAATAGACAAAGCATGACATAGTGGATAAAGACCTAGTAAATCGCATAAAAAGTCTGCTAGACCATCTGATCTATGATTGTAACGAACACACCATTCTTACGAACGCTCAATGAATTATTTGCATATCCCAAATCCAATTTCATCAATATGTCAATCTACATGTGTGAACCTACTTCCCTAGATGCTTCTCATTATTGTTAATTTATCATTTGCTTTATCGTTTTCATTTCAGTTTGTTTTTATTTTGTTTTTATTTATGCCTTTCGTTAGTTTAGACACCACAAAATCCAAAACCCAGAGAATCATTAGATAAAACTCAATTGTGAGACGATTCACAATCCATAGAAAACACCATCTCCCTGAGGATCGACCCCTACTTCCCTAATTACATTAATTTGTTATTAGCCTAGTCTGGGTAATTTATCTTTGTATCGGGCTTGCGACAGGACCGATCAAATTTTGGCGCCGTTGCCGGGGAGCACGACTTAGTTTTCCTTTTTATTGTGATTTTAATCACGATTAGTTTTATCTAGTCTTTAGGAACTCAAATTCCTTTAGACCTCTCTTGATTTTTCATCTTAGCTTTTCTATCTTATGCCCAGATCTTCTAGACTAGGGACCCCTATTCCTTTAGACCCCGAACTAGAAAGAACTTTGCGTAGGAAATTAAAGTTATTCAACGAAATTTCAAAAGCTTCTGATATTTCAAGTTTAGATCATATTCGTGAGAAATACTCGGATATCTTACCTAATCTTGAAGGAGAAGAAGATCCATTCTTATCCCCATTTTAAAAAATCAATCAACTTTCAACCAACATTCCATCTTCGTTTTCACAAGCAAAAATGGTTCGACTTTCCGACCATTCTAAACCCACCGCAGATACACTTCCAAAGGGTATCGCTACACCTCAAATTACAGCTCAGAACTTCGAAATCAAACCTGCCTTCATCAATCTAATAGAAAGAAATCAATTTGGTGGCAATGCCACAGAAGATCCCAACCTTCATATCCAAAACTTCTGTGACTATTACTCCACGATTAGACAAACTGGAGTATCCCAAGAACAGATTAGAGAAATGCTCTTTCCCTTCTCTTTAAGAGGAAAGGCAAAACTCTGGATCAATAGTCTTGACCGAGTTGCCTTAGGAATAGTTGACTGGGATGGTCTAGCTCTTGCTTTCTATCAAACGTACTTCCCACCAGAACGAACCGCACTCTTACGAAGTCAAATTACTGGATTCCGTCAGAGAGGCGGCGAAAGCCTTTATGAGGCATGGGAAAGGTACAAAGAATTAAAAAGAGAATGCCCTCATCATGGCCTTGATTCATGGTTCGTGGCTATCACATTCTACAACGGTTGTTGTGGCGAATCGCGTCGTATCCTCGACTCCGCTAACAATGGTCGTTTCGATCAAATCGATGTAGAGATAGCTAGTGCGACTATCGAGTCAATGGCAATCCACGATTCTCAGTATAGCAACTCGCGTGATATACCGCTCAAAGCCAAGCAGGATGATTCAAGTAAAGTAGCACTCCTGGAAGCCCAATTAGCCCTTCTGCAGCAACAAGTAGGAAGCTCTTCCCAATCCAAGGAGCATATCAACGTCACTAACCACGTAGTGGTATGTGAGACATGTGAGATTGGAGGGCATAGTTTTCAAGAATGTACAAAATCAATAGAGCAAGTCAATGCCTATCAAGGATATAGGCAAGGCAACGCTTTCTCAAACTTTTATAACGAAAACACAAAAAACCACCCATTTTTGTCCTACAAAAGTACCAACGTTCAAAATCCCCACCTCAAATTCAAGGCCAACCAAATGACTCAAGCTTGAGCAAAATTGAATCCATGCTTCTACAAGTTGTTCAAAAACAGGATTCAATGTTTGCTCAATTTCAAAAGAGTGATCAAGCTAAAGATGCTGCCATCAAGATGCTTGAAACTCAAATGGCCCAATTGGCTACCTCTATTACCCAAGGAAAACAAGGCCAACTCCCACCTCATGGTGAACAACCGAGGGACACCGCAAATGCTATCACCCTTAGGAGTGGTACCACTTATACGGAACCTCAGAAACCCAAAGAGCCAGTAGTTCAGCCTTCACAAGTAGAAAGACAAAAAGATTCCCAACCATCCACCGCTAAGGAAGCGGAAGACAAACCTGAAAAGAAGGATGAACTCGAAAATGAACCCATCAAAATTCAAGTTCCATTTCCCCAGCGTTTGAGGAGAAATCATAAGGAAACCCAGTTCGGTAAATTCATGGAAGTTGTCAAAAACCTCCAAGTAACGGTTCCCTTCACTGAATTAATCACTCAAATCCCTTCTTACACAAAATTTATGAAGCAGTGCGTTATTGCAAAATAAGTCCCCTCCTACGTTAAAGGATCCTGGTAGTTGAAAGTCCATAGACCTTAATTAGACTCTTCTAATTTGTTGCTAAATTACTTATTAATTTAGTATTTAATGATCTATGTAACATGCATGCAAATATAAAGACATTTTATATAAAAGAAGAAATTTCCTCACATTGATATGGAAATAATATGGGCACAACAAGAACTCCTTCTTGTTGTTCTTGAGCTAATAATATGGATGAACAAGAAATCTCCAATGTAGAAGACCTCCTTCAAGTTACACCAAGATAAACCAAATAATCTACCCTTATTATTAACTAGATAATAAGATAGATATAATACTACTAATATTATGACTATATTACTACACTAGTAATACTTAATAAATATTAGTATTTGAGAGTTTTTAGTGAGAGGAAGAATTTTAGAAAGAAGTATAACAATTGCACAAAATCAAGTGATCAAAAATGAACAACAAAATTGCTCATTATGTAGGCCATTTGGCCGGACCTCAATGTCCAAAATTGGACTATTATTTTGTTCAATTTCATCACATGCATTTGAGTGGAGTGTTGTAGTATAAGTGATGATTGTTTTCAACTTGTTATGTCACTTTCAATAAGTAACTAAAGAGTAAAAACAAGAACAAAATCATCACCCTTCTAACTACAATCCAACCGGCCATTTTGGCCTAGTTAGGTCCATTTTGATTTTTGATATTTGTCTCACAAATACTGTGACAACCCTCGCGAATGCGGAAATATAAAACATACAAGCATGTGAATTATATAGCGGAAAATACGGTATTTTAAAAACCTTTATACATGCAAGATAGAAAAATACGAGGAGTGTCAAAATATTACAAAATAAATAAAAATACCACAAGAGACGTAGTCTCTCAAAGTGTTAACAAAAGACAAAGTAATTAGCAACTAGCTAAACAACGTATAGAGGTGTTTCATCCAGGGACAACGCCCGCTAGCTCACACCCGAACCCAAAATAGCATAAGCAAAAAGCCATCCATGCAAGCAACCTGTTCATTCATGAAAAACATGAAAGCCACAATCAGTGGGGAGTAACTCCGGGTTCTCCCAGCCATATCACCTTTAACGTACATATAAGGAAATACAAAAGTAGAGCATGCATATAAAAATATACATGTGAGTTACGATAAGAAAAGATAGGCAATACAAAATATAATTATAAGATCACATGGAAATCAAATCCGAAGCCATCATGTTATTCAAAGACTCGGGGAAGGACATCTAGGCAAAGCCCCGAAACGCTCACTAGGGCTTGCAATCTCACGTTAGCGGTAGGTATAAGGTTTGATAAGAATTGAGGACTCGACAGGACTGAAAGTTCATAGGACGCTAATAGGACCCTTAATAGTTACTAAATACTGTTTGTTAATTTAGGGTTTAAAAAGATCTATGTCACATGCATGCCCAAATAAACTGCATAATAAAAAGTAAGAAGAAATTTCCTTACATGGGAAATTTCGGTTTATATGGGCACAACAAGAAACACCTTTCTTGTTGTTCTTTTGCTAGAAAGAAAAAGATGATCCTCCTTGTAATCTTCAAATTAGAAGACCTCCTTTGAGATGCACCCAAGAGAGAACCCAAACTAATCACTTAGTTTTTGACTAGAAAACACAAGTGATGTGATGAACTAATATTAGATTTTATTACTACTCTAGTAATAGGAAATATTAGTGTTTGAGAGGTTTTAGAGAGATGAGGATTTTAGTGAGATGTACATGCAAAATAAGAATGAACAAGCAAGCAAAATGAACAACAAAGTTGTCCTTTTAAGGACACTATGGTCCGGCCATCATGGCCTATGTGGCCTCTTATTTTTGCTTAAAATAATGCCATGCAAATTGGTTGAGTGTAGATGTGAGTAAGGTTATGATCATGTGTCATAAACATGACATGATAACAAGATGTAGTGTAATACAAGAAACAACAATCATCATGTTGTACACTACCAATTTTCGGCCCCCACTAGTGTCATGTGGTCCATTTTGATTTTTGATATTTGTCCCACAAATACTTATAATCATATGATTAATTATCTTGTATAATTAAGAGTTAATTTGATCATATAACAATTATATGACTCAAATCAATAAATAATATACACTTAACTTTTAAGTGATATTTTATCATTATATCAATATATAATGGGTCCCACAATGCCTAGTTAGTTTATTTTACAACTCCGTGTAAATATAATTAACTAATCACCTCTACCTCAAATTATATGCATAACCTCAACTAATTTAATGAGTTAACTATTAATCATTAAATTAAATCTTATTTAATCGTATTAAAATAAGACGTAAAATTTATTCAGTCAATTATCGTATAATTGACTAATAAACTTATCCGGAATGAGTTCGTAACTCAATTTCCAATAGATAACTCTCGTAACTAAACATATATCAAATATATATATAAAGTACTAATTAATATGTATCGTATACAAATAATTAGATTTCTGTTTGGGTCTCATCCTATAGGTGTGACCGAAGGGGGTCAGTTGATTACCGCCGTCATACGACAATAACGTCTAACTCTAGTCAGCTGACCGTTATCGATTTACGTTAATCAACTGACGTGGAGTATCAAAATACTAGTCATCCCACTAATATTCCAAAATGAGATTTATAATATAAATGCACTATTGTGGAGGACATTTGCTCCAACAATCTCCCACTTGTCCGATACAAGTTGTGCATGTAGTCACACTATTGCGGAGGACTCCTACTCCCACAATATCTCCCACTTGTCTCGACAAGTTGTGTGCTACCAATTCTCTTGTCACTTTAGCGTCACATCCTCCCACTCATCGCAAGGTGTCTTTCAGGTCGCACTTGCGATTGGAAAAATAAATTGAGTGGTTTTCGCGATCTGGAGAGTAACTGTCTGACCGGAAAATCTACCATAGATCTCTTCCGAGCGTGGCCACGCATTTCCAGTCACTACTCCTCGAGTGGCCCGAAGATGTTAATACCCAACATGGGTGGACAATTCCTGTTGACCCAACTTACACTGTATAATGCAAATCACCATGACCCAGTAGATGCCCATCGGCCTCCTTTCACGGCACGACCTAGGACAAAAAACCAAAGTCAATCGGAAAATACACCGACTCAGATAAATGGTCGCCAGTCTAAAGAATCGACTCATAGGAATATAATAGAAATCCCCGCCACGACCAGGCTTCAACAATTTTGATAAGGGACTCTATCATGGTCACTGTCCGACAGAGTGTCTCTACCGTCTGTCTATGTAAACGATCAGTCATCTCCATGACTCCATGGTGCTGAACCAACCATCGATCGACTTACAATCTAGTCATTGCGAGACGTCACCTTATGCAAATGACTAGGGACGATTACTAAGTTCATCATGTTCACTTGAATTGAGTTCAACCTTTATTATAACCAATTCGGACAAAACAAAGTAATAAATTTAGTCAATACTAAATAAAAGAGTTCATATAAAACTCGAACAAAGAATGCAATTATCATATATGTAAACATTGATACAACATTCAATTATTACATATCACATAATCTAGAGGAATTCAGGAACTCGTCTTAATCCCATCGAGACGACATGACTGTCATGTTTAGCCTTTGTAAGAGGCTTGGTTAGAGGATCAGTGATGTTATCGTCTGTCCCAACCTTACATACATCTATTTCCTTCCTCTCCACGTAATCTCTAATTACATGGTATTTCCTAAGTACATGTCTAGACTTGTTACTAGACTTGGGCTCCTTTGCTTGAAAGATAGCCCCACTGTTATAACAATACATCGTGATGGGATCTGTGGCAGTAGGGACTACTCCTAGTCCTTCCAAGAACTGCTGAATCCACACAGCTTCCTTTGCAGCCTCTGATGCCGCGAGGTACTCAGCTTCTGTTGTAGAATCCGCAGTCACGCTTTGCTTGAAGCTTTTCCAGCAAACGGCTCCTCCATTCAACATAAAGACATAGCCGGATTGGGATTTTAAATCATCCCTATCAGTTTGGAAACTAGCGGCCGTGTAACCCTTTACACGCAACTCAGTCTCTCCTCCAAACACCAAGAACGAATCTTTAGTCCTTCGTAAGTACTTAAGGATGTTCTTTACGGCTATCCAGTGACTCTCACCTGGATTGGCTTGATAACGACTCGTCATGCTCAAAGCATAGGCGACGTCGGGGCGAGTGCACATCATAGTATACATGATTGACCCAACTGCTGAAGCATAAGGGATCAACTTCATGCGTTCAATCTCCTCGGTGACGGTAGGACTCTGGGATTTACTCAGAGTGATACCATGACCTATTGGAAGAAAGCCTCTCTTAGAGGCTTTCATTTTGAACCGATCAAGAATCTTATCTATATAAGCTTCTTGACTTAATGCTAGTATCCTCTTGGATCTATCTCTATAGATCCGGATACCCAAAATGCGTTGTGCCTCTCCCAAATCCTTCATATGGAAATGTTTCCCAAGCCACTCCTTGGTAGAAGTAAGCATTGGTATATCATTCCCAATGAGAAGTATGTCATCCACATACAATATAAGGAAAGTAACTTTGCTCCCACTAAATTTCATGTATAAACATGGTTCCTCGACACTTCGAGTGAATCCATTTTGTTTAATTACATCATCGAAGCGATGATTCCAACTCCTTGATGCTTGCTTAAGAGCATATATGGATCTCTTAAGTTTGCATACCTTCTTAGGGTTGGATTTATCCTCAAAACCTTCAGGTTGTGTCATGTACACTTCTTCTTCTAGAATCCCATTCAAGAAGGCGGTTTTGACATCCATTTGCCAAATTTCATAGTTATAAAATGCGGCAACCGCTAAGAGAATCCTAATGGATCGAAGCATAGCGACTGGGGCAAAAGTTTCGTCATAGTGTAAACCATGAACTTGAGTGAAGCCTTTTGCCACCAATCTAGCTTTTTAGACATCAATATGTCCATCTATGCCATTCTTGATCTTGTAGATCCACTTGCACTGAAGAGGTCGCACCTTCTCAGGTAAGTCTACCAAGTCCCATACTTGATTTTCGTACATAGAATCCATTTCGGATTGCATGGCCTCAAGCCAATGCGTGGAGTTGGGACTAGAAACGGCCGACTTGTAGGTTGTGGGTTCGTCACTTTCAAAAAGTAATAAATCACCATCTCCCTCGATACATCCAAGGTAACAATCAGGTTGATAACTAATTCTACCTGACCTTCTAGGGACAATAACCGTTTCAGACGAGGAGGGAACGTTTTCCTCCACTTCATTTTCGGTTTGTGGCTCTCGAACTTCGTCAAGTTCGAATTTTCTCCCACTCTGCCTTTTAGAAACGAAATCGCTTTCTAGAAAGACAGCATCACGAGACACAAACACTTTGTCATCATGACGGTTGTAGAAGTAATATCCACGAGTCTCCTTAGGATATCCTACAAAATAACATTTGTCGGATCTGGGTGCGAGCTTGTCATTAGACTTCTCATGAACAAACGCCCCGCAACCCCAAATTTTCATAAACGACAAATAAGGAACCTTTCCTTTCCATATCTCATATGGAGTTTTATTGGCTGCTTTAGTCGGGCTACGATTTAGTGAAAATATTGCGGTTAAGATGGCAAATCCCCAAAACGAGTCAGGAAGCTCTGTAAGGCTCATCATCGACCAAACCATATCTAATAAAGTTTGGTTTCTCCTTTCAGACACACCATTTAATTGAGGTGTTCCAGGAGGATTCCATTGTGATACTATACCACAATCTTTTAGGAGTGAATCAAATTCATAATTTAGATATTCACCACCACGATCGGATCGTAGGGTTTTTATCATCTTATTCAATTGGTTTTCCACTTCATGTTGAAACTCTTTGAAATTTTCAAAAGCTTCACTCTTCTGCCTCATTAAGTAGACGTATCCATATCTACTCAAATCGTCGGTAAAAGTAATGAAGTACTTGTAACCACCTCTAGCTTGGAGAGTCATTGGGCCACATACATCGGTATGTATAAGGCCTAATACTTCACTTGCTCGTGTCCCTTTTCCTGTAAAAGGAGCACGAGTCATCTTGCCCAAAAGACAAGATTCGCATGCACCATAAGATTCGTAATCAAATGGTTTGAGAAGTTTCGTTGAAACGAGTCTCTTTATGCGTCGTTCGTTTATATGACCTAAACGACAATGCCAAAGGTATGATTGATTAGGTTCACCTAATTTGAGCTTCTTGCTTTCGATATGATATATTTCATTAACAGTATCAAGAACATAAATGCCTCCAATAGAGATGGCTTTACCATAAAACACATCATTAAAAGAAAACGAACAACTATTGTTCTTGATTACAAAAGAGAAACCCTCCGCATCAAGTACGGAAATGGAGATAATGTTCTTAGTCAAGGAGGGTACAAACTAACAATTATTTAAATACAACTCAAGACCACTAGCTAAGGTTAATACATAAGTTCCTACAGAGACGGCGGCAACTCTTGCTCCATTCCCCATTCGTAGGTCCACATCACCCTGGGCTAGTGCTCGCACGTCCTTCAGCCCCTGCAAGTGATTACAAAGGTGAGAACCACATCCAGTATCAAATACCCAAGTGGAAGTGCAAGCATAGTTAATATCTATCATATAGAGAGAAGAGAGGATTATACCTGACGGTGTCACACATCCGTCCTTCTTAGCCTTCAAATACTTGGGACAATTGCGTTTCCAATGTCCCTTGCCTTTACAATAAAAGCATTCGGCTTCGGCGTGCTTCTTACCCTTAGCCTTGGCATTACTATACATAATAGCTTTGCCCTTTCCCTTTCCTTGCTTCTTAAATTGCGCCTTGGCTTTTCCCTTCCCCTTTTGAACCCCTAGCTTTAAGTTCTTCAATCTCATTGAAAGAACATCCCTTTGCTCACTCCCACTTGCTTCCATATCCCGTTCGACTTGGGTAAGGAGAGCATGGAGCTCGTGAAAGCTCTTATCCATGCCATGCATGTTATAGTTTGCCCTAGCTTGGGAAAACTTGGGAGGAAGTGAGTGAAGGATGCGGCCAACCGCTAGCTTCTTAGGAATCTTGACCCCTAGACGATCTAGAGTGTCAACATGTTCCACCATCTTAAGCACATGTGGGCCAACCTTTTGGCCCTTTTCTAGCTTGGCTTCAAAAAGCCTAGTCATAGCATTATATTGGCGAATCTCGGGTGATTGAGAAAAAGCCAACGTCACCCTAGAGAATATCTCATATGCTCCAAGGGTGATGTATTGTTGCTTAAGAGTTGAGGACATCGACCAAATCAAGACCATCTTGACGTCGTTTGCTACCTTAAGGTATTCCTCATAGGCGGCTTTGGCCGCATTAGTGGCTCTTGGGCCGGGTTCATTGGGAGGTGCCTCGGTCAAGTAGCGCAAAACGTTATCCGATAACGCCGCGCCCTTGATCGTTTGCTCCCACTCGACGAAATTAGTTCCATCGTCTTTTAAGATGCATTTGTCCATAACGGACCGTAGCC
The DNA here is from genome assembly GCA_022085475.1 of Heliosperma pusillum. Lineage (NCBI taxonomy): Eukaryota > Viridiplantae > Streptophyta > Magnoliopsida > Caryophyllales > Caryophyllaceae > Heliosperma > Heliosperma pusillum. The sequence continues at coordinate 58,984 of JAIUZE010066587.1, read as the reverse complement.
ATGAGTCTTTTCCTAGTTGAACGGTGTTGTTATTGTTTGCCATTGCGAATTATGAATAACTACAACAAAATTAGGAAATATTAACATTCATTGTTTTAATCAATTGTACTTGTATAACCAATTTAAACAAGTCACTCATATAATGACCCCTCACGAAATTATATAAGCGATTCCGAGACCCGCATTTTAGACAAAAGAACATGTTATGCAACTTTTATGTAAAAGACGGTAAGTCAACTCTTGACTAATTCTACTCCTAGAACTCTCGGTTGACGGATTTTAACTAAACCCATCTCCTAGTCCCAAGATAACGCTTATCTTGTTGAGTCCAACCCAATTTAGGCGTGTGATCGTATCACCCTACTTACCCGAGGTAAAAAGGTCCACGTTGTGGTTGTCCTAATGAACTTGGGATTCATAGGTGCTTCAATTGGTAAGGCTAAATCTCAATTCCTTTTTTAAGTTATGTGAGAGGTCTTGCCAATTTTAGTTATTAATTCCCTATAAGTGAACTAAGTCGGTGAATTTTGAATAACGTTGAATTGACAATCGATAAATAAAATGCATGTTGGTGATTTTGGCATGTGCGGAAAAATAAAGCAAGCAATCAAATTAAATCCTAGTATGGCCACCTAGCTAATCTAATTAACTAGATGATTACAAATCGGAACCAACTCCTTGGTCCCTTGCCTCTTCATGGAACGCTTTCCAATATGGCACCGTCTTTTGGAACACGACTTTGGGAATCACCGTCTTCACAATAAATAATTACAAAAATACAAATGAATACATAGCAAATTCCTATTATACATTTGATCTATAAAATGAAATGATTAATTATTACAAAACGGCGATACGAAATCGCAATAAATTACAACCAAATCGGTATTCCCTTACATTACGGGTAATACCGATTAAAAATAATCTAGGCCATACTAGGTACAACTTGCAATAAAATAAATAAATGACATTCATTCATTCAACAACATAAATAAAAATGCTGTAAAATCATGCCAAAATCACCCTCAACACTTGACATGTTCATTCTAGCTCGGTTTTTACGAATTTTATCGATTTTATCTACTAAAAATCAATAATCAACAATTAAATCGTATTTAAGCTCAAACTAATTATCTAAACTGATTTAGAACTCAAAATTAGTCCCCACTAATTTCACTTGTATTTAATTAGTTTGAATTGATCGCATTTGCTATTTAAAGAGGTTTATTCATAACTTTTATGAATTAAACCCAAAATAAAATTAAAAAATCATTAAAATTGAAACAAAAATATTTGTACATACTGGAACACTTCCAGGAACCTCAAGAACAAAAAAACATTTGCCCAAAAAATTTGAAATGATTTTATGAACAAATAGCTTTATAATAATCGGTTTTTATCAAATAAAAACCAACTAAAATAGTAAAATGATGAAACAAAATTTTCAAATTTTACCAGAATGATATAAATAATATTTCACAATGTACAAAAAATTTTGAACTCCAGAAAGTCTCGTTTCAATTTTAAGAACAAAATAACTCCTTTAAATCAATTTTTATCCAATAAAAATCAATAACCATGCAATACATGACTACATATCACGAAAATTTACATACAATATGAACACTATGCATGTGAGAACATATTAAAAATTTGAGGCCATATTCAACATGAAACTATTTTTAGTTAACTTTTAACATAAAACCGCATGTTAACTCGGTTATTAAGGCCATAAAACATAATAAATAGCAAACTAATTCGTAAATTCACCAAATTTGACCACAAACATTTTGAGGTCAGTAGGTATGCATGCAAATCAGAAAAATTCGTGAAAACCATTTTTAACATAAATTTTCGATTTTTTTTACTCAAGTTATCGTATAACCCGATTTTAATGCTTAAAATCAACATGCATGCTACAAGCTAGCTCTGATACCACATGAAAGTTCATAGACCCTAATTAGACTCCTCTAATTAGGTACTAAATTACTTGTTAATTTAGTGTTTAATAAAGATCTATGTAACATGCATGCAAATTAAAATGCATAATAAAAAGTAAGAAGAAATTTCCTTACATTGGGAAATTTTGGTTTATATGGGCACAACAAGAAACACCTTTCTTGTTGTTCTTGTGCTAGAAAGAAATAGATGATCCTCCTTGTAATCTTCAAATGAGAAGACCTCCTTTAAGAAGCACCCAAGAGAAAACCCAAACTAATCACTTAGTTTTTGACTAGAAAACACAAGTGATATGATGAACTAATATTAGATTTTATTACTACTCTAGCAATAGGAAATATTAGTATTTGAGAGGTTTTTAGAGAGATGAGGATTTTAGTGAGATAAGCACAAAAATAAGAATGAACAAGCAAGCAAAATGAACAACAAAGTTGTCCTTTTAAGGACACTATGGTCCGGCCATCATGGCCTATGTGGCCTTTTATTTTTGCTTAAAATAATCCCATGCAAATTGGTTGAGTGTAGATGTGAGTAAGGTTATGATCATGTGTCATAAAAATGACATGATAACAAGATGTAGTGTAATAAAAGAAACAACAATCATCATGTTCTACACTACCAATTTTCGGCACCCACTAGTGTCATGTGGTCCATTTTGATTTTTGATATTTGTCCCACAAATACTTATAATCATATGATTAATTATCTTGTATAGTTAAGAGTTAATTTGATCATATAACAATTATATGACTCAAATCAATAAATAATATACACTTAACTTTTAAGTGATATTTTATCATTATATCAATATATAATGGGTCCCACAATGCCTAGTTAGTTTATTTTACAACTCCTTGTAAATATAATTAACTAATCACCTCTACCTCAAAGTATATGCATAACCTCAACTAATTTAATGAGTTAACTATTAATCATTAAATTAAATCTTATTTAATCGTATTAAAATAAGACGTAAAATTTATTCAGTCAATTATCGTATAATTGACTAATAAACTTATCCGGAATGAGTTCGTAACTCAATTTCCAATAATTAACTCTCGTAACTAAACATATATCAAATATATATATAAAGTACTAATTAATATGTATCGTATACAAATAATTAGATTTCTGTTTTGGTCTCATCCTATAGGTGTGACCGAAAGGGGTCAGTTGATTACCGCCGTCATACGACAATAACGTCTAACTCTAGTCAGCTGACCGTATCGATTTACGTTAATCAACTGACGTGGAGTATCAAAATACTAGTCATCCCACTAATATTCCAAAATGAGATTTATAATATAAATGCACTATTGTGGAGGACACTTGCTCCAACATACATATCCTTGCACAAGGTCACTTTGATGCTCAATCCCTCTCAAGGGAGGTAGGCCACTAGGCAACTCTTCAGGGAACACATCCTTAAACTGGCTTATCAATGGTTCAACTTCTACAGCAACTTCAGTTTGCTTACCCTCATGAATCTCCCTTGACAGCAAGACTAGCAGATGTTGTTCCTCCTTGAACTCCTTTACCATAGCTACCTCAGACAGAAATAAGACCCCACTAATATCCTCAGTCATGTTAGGACTCCCATAGTTCCTTTGGTTTGGTGGTAGGTGAGTTAGGGTGATCTTCTTGCTTCCCTCGTTGAAGGTATAGGTATTACTCCTTACTTGATGCCCTGAGCTCTTATTAAACTCCCATGGTCTGCCCAAGAGTAGATGGCAGGCATCTATTGGCACTACATACATCATAGAGAACCTCATCCTTGTATACCTTCCCAATTGAAAAAGACACCAAACATTGCTTGTCTACACTGACTTCATCTCCCTTATTTAACCATCTCAGCTTGTAGGGTTATGGATGGGGCTGAGTGTGTAAGTTGTGCTTGATTACCATAGTAACAGACGCTACATTGGTGCAGCTCCCTCCATCAATAATCAAGTTACACACTCTCCCTTGGATGGTACATCTGCTTCTGAAGATGAGTGATCTCCCTCCATCAATAGTGCATTTATATAATAAATCTCATTTGGAATATACGTGGCATTAGTATATTTTGATACTCCACGTCAGTTGATTAACGTAAATCGATAACGCTCAGCTGACTAGAGTTAGACGTTATTGTCGTTTGACGACGGTGATCAACTAATCCCTTTAGGTAACACCTATAGGATGAAACCCAGATAGTAAAACTAATTACTTGTATATGATACAGTTAATTAGCACATTACATATATTTGATATGTACGTTTAGTTACGAGAGTTATTTATTGGAAATTGAGTTAAGAACTCATTCCACTTTTGTTTATTAGTCAATTATACGATAACTGACTGAATAAATTTTACGTCTTATTTTAATACGATTAAATAAGTTTTAATTCAGTGATTAATCGTTAATTCATTAAATAAGTTGAGGTTATGCATATAATTTCAGATAGAGGTAACTAGTTAATTATATTTACAAGGAGTTGTAAAATAAATTAACTGGGCATTGTGGGACCTATTATATATTGATATAATGGTAAAATATGACTTAAAAGTTAAGTACATATTGTTTATTAATTTGTATCATATAATTGTTATATGATCAAATTAACACTTAATTATACAAGATAATTAAGCATATGATTAATAATTATTTATGGGACAAATATCAAAAATCAAAATGGTCGATATTGGACATATGTGGACCGGTTTTCGCTAGTAGAAAATAAATGTGTTTGTTCTCTACTAATTCCACACTCCACCATATGGTTATGACATGTATGACACATGATCATTATCATTATACAATCCCATACCCTACCATTATGCATGTGAATAAAATTAGAAGAAAATCACCCATTTTGGGGCTTGGTGGTGCCGGCAAACGCTTATAAAAAGAGCATTTGTTGCTCATTTCCCACTTGACTTGATTTTATGCTTATTTTTTTCTTCTCTCTAAAACCTCCAACATCTGTCTAAACTCACATGGAAACTAATATTCATATCATATTACTAGTGTAGTAATACAATAATATTAGTAGTATTGTTTCTTACTTATTATCTAGTTAATAATAAGCTAATATAATTTGGGTGGATTCTTGGCTGCAACAAGAAAGAGATCTTCTACTTTGGAGGTTGTTTGATGGAGGATCATCCACTAATTACATGCTAAAGAACAATAAGAAGAAGTTCTTATTGTGCCCTTATTTAACCGAAATATCCCAATGTAAGGATGTTTTCGTCTTATATTTTCTTTTATGCTTTTATATTTGCATGCATGATAACTAGATCCTAAATCATTAAGTTAATGTAATTTAATTAACCAACTAGAGGAGTCTAATTAGAGTTCTAGGAATTTCATGTGGTATCAGAGCTAAATTGTTACATGTATGTTGATTTTTAGCTTTAAAATCGAGTTATATGATAACTTGAGTAAAATCGAAAATTTGTGTTAAAAATGGTTTGCACAAATTTTTTTGATTTTCATGCATACATACTGACCTCAAAATGGTTGTGGTCAAATTTGGTGATTTTATGGATTGATTTGCTATTTATTTTGATTTATGGCCTTTAAATCATGTTAATATGCATTTTTTATGTTAAAAGTTAACTAAAAATAGTTTCATGTTGATTATGGTCATGAAATTTTTATATGATCTCACATGCATGTTGAACATACTATATGTAAAATTTCGTGACTTTTAATTAAGTGTTGCATGATTATTGATTTTTATGAGATAAAGGTCAATAAAGTGAGATTATTATGTTCATAAAACTGAAACGTCCTTTTATGGTCTTGAAAATTCTTGGTACATTTTTTAATCTGATTTATATAATCTTGGTGAAATTGTATAATTTTTTTCTCTATTTTACTATATTTAATGGTTTTTATTTGATAAAATCGTTAAATACAAAGTTATTTTTTCATAAAATTTATATTAAATTTTTGGGCAAATGTTTTTTTTATTTTTGGAGTTCCTGGAAATGTTCCAGAATGTACACAATTTTTGGTTTCAAATTTTTATGATGTTCAAATTTTATTTTGGGTTTATTTCATAAATGTTGTGATTAAACCTCTATATTTTGCAAATACAATCAATTCAAACTAATTAAATATAAACAAAATTAACGGGGACTAACTTTGAGTTCTAAATCAGTTTAGATAATTATTTTGAGATTAAATACGATTTAAGTGTTGATTATTGGTTTTAGTGGTTAAAAATCGACACAATCCATAAAACCGAGATAGAATGACCATGATAAATGTTAAGGGCGATTTTGGCATGTTTTTTTAAAGCATTTTATTTATGTTGTTTATTGTTGAATGAATGAATGTCATTTATTTAATTTTTAATGCAAGTTGTACCTAGTATGACCTAGATTATTTTAATCGATTACCCATAATGTAAGGGAATATCGATTCGGTTGTAATTTTATTTGCGATCTGGTATCGCCGTTTGTAATAATTTAATTTAATTTTCTAGATCAAATTTATAATAGGAAATTTATTTGTATCGTTTTGTAATTAATTATTATAAAGACGGAGATTCCCGAAGTCGGTGTTCCAAAAGACGGTGCCTTTTTGAAGAATGTTCCATGAAGAGGCAAGGGGCCAAGGAGTTGGTTTCCGATTTTGTAATCGTCTAGTTAATTAGATTAGCTAGGTGGCCATACTAGGATTTATTATTTGCTTTCTTTATGTTTTTCCGCACATGCCCAAATCGCCAACATGCATTTTTATTTTATTTCTCGATTGTCAATTCAAAGTTATTCAAAATTCACCAACTTAGTTCGCTTATAGCGAATTAATAACTAAATTGAAAAGATATCTCACATGACTTAAAATAAATTGAGATTTAGCCTTACCAATTGAAGCACCTATGAACCCCATGTTCATTAGGGCAACCACAACGTGGATCCTTTTTACCTCGGGTAAGCAGGGTGATGCGATCACAAGCCTAAATTGGGTTGGACTCAACGGGATAAGCGTTGTCCCGGGACTAGGACATGAATTTGATAGAAATCCGTCGACCGAGAGTTCTATGGGTAGAATTAGTCAAAATGTTGACTTACCGTTTATTACATTAAAGTGGCATAACATGTTCATTTTTATCTATGCGGGTCTCAGAATCACTTATATAATTACGTGAGGGGTCATTATATGAGTGACTTGTTAAAATTGTTTTACAACTGAATTATATATAAGCAATGAATGTTTATTTTCCGTTGATATTTATATTATTCGCGAAATGACAAATATTTTATCCTTCTACAAACTTGTAAATCCGTTCAGTCTTGGAAAGGAGTTTCCATTAATTATACGGTAACATTTTTGATTGCGGTTTAAATCTCCGTTTAAACCACCATAGCTAAAGACAAAAATAATTTTATCTTTTGATATTCATATTCACCATTGTAAATATCTCTTATGAAGAGTATACGAATATGTCACACTTTTTCAAAATCTTTTTGAAATTTTTTAATGACGTCTTCTTATTACAATGGTGCATCAATCTTTTTGCTCCAAAGAAAATATTTGTATTCTTGATATGTCGTCACAATGCTCCTTATGGAGGCTTATCTCAAAAGAGGCCAAATCAGTTTGGACGACTAGGTTAATCGATTTATTTGAAATCGTGAATAACCAAATACCGTAGACACTTCATGAAAGGTTTATCTTTTTTTTTTTTTTTTAAGGTAATACCATGAATGAAATGAAGAATAGTCTTTATAACAATTTTAATCTACTTGTTTAAGTAGAGATTCATGAAAGTAAGTGGGAGCTCTAAGAGGGATGTTTATATTCTTAATTGTTATGAATAAGACGAGGTTCAAGAGTAGGTTGGCACGATGTTGGTACAAGGCGAGGGAAAAAGGCAAGACTATTTTGAATAGCAAAGTCAAGCCCAAGCAAGGTGTCGAACCCAACCTTTGATGATTCTATTCTTACAGTGTAGGACACAAGAAAAGAATCTGCCCCAAGTTTTCTGAAGAGTTAGAAATTGAGTGTAATATTTTCACCTATAATATCTATATGATCGACATTTATTTTGCTAAATGCAATTTTTTGGGTATTAGATAAATATTATGGTTTTCATCAATGTATTAAATGCATATAATAATGATCCGTGCGATGACTAGCCATGATTAAATGTCGACCTACAAGAGAAATATAACTATTGTAGTTTTATTTCTATAGAGGCATATAAAAGTTATAATGTGCTCAAACTAGTTTTGAATTTAGAGGTATACTTTAATAAAAGTTATTATGTACACGACCTCTAACTAAGAATATAGTATCAACCTTAGTGTACGACACAAGTGTTTCACTTTTATGAATAGAACAAGCGTTGTATCTTTTTTATGCATGTACTTGGTCAATGATTATGCCATACCAATCAAAGGTAATTATATTCTTGACCTAACCTAGAAATTACCTGTCATATAGATTGTAAAAGGCTCAAAATTGGTGACCCTAATCTAACTTTAATTCTGAACTGTGTAGCACATTAAGAGGCTAGTATTGACTAGTATCCCTAAAACATTTGATTTTGAATCTTATGCTATGTGCGAATCTTGTATTCAAGGCAAGATGATTCGTGCCCCTTTTATTAAAAAGGGAAATCGAACTAGTGAATTATTGGCCCTATCACATAAGAATATGTGTGGTCCAATAACAAACACAACCAGAGATGGTAATGACTACTTCAATTTATTTACCGACGATTTAAGTAGATATTGTGTTTGATTCTACTTAATGAGGTGCTAAGGGAAATCTTTAAAAAGTTCACAGAGCTTCAATGTGAAGTAGTTAACCACCAAGAGTATTAGATCAAGGACTTACGACTAAATCGTAACAAGAAATATCTAAGTATTGACTTTGATTTTCACCAAAATTATTGTGAAATAGTTTCACGAGTTAAGTTCTCTAACACACATTATGAGATAAGGTGTTGTTGAATAGAGAAACAGAGCCTTATACGATATGGTTTTGTCTTGTCAAGTTAATCTGAGCCACTTGACTAGCCTTGGGCTTTTATTATTTTGTCTGCTATTTCTTTTTCCACCATACCAAAAGACATTTAAAATAGTCGGATTTTATTCCATATAAGACATGGATGGGTAGCGTACCTAAATTTGTAAGTTATCCAAATGAAACAAGTGCTCAATAATCCTACATTGATCACGAGAACAAAGCGTTTGTGGCTCGTGATACTGTCTTTCAATAAAAATACGATTATTTCTTGATAAGACAGAGTGGGAGAAAATGTTTCAAGAGCCACAAATTCAGCATATTCGGAAAATGTTTCCTCATTGCTTGTTCAGTAGTTGTTTGTTTGGAACCTAGGAGGTCGGGTGAAATTTTTTACACTATTTGATAGTGTGATGAGTTCGTATTACTTTTAGAAAGTGACTCACTTGTGAATTATAAAAGCCTGTTTCTAGTCCCAACTTCATGTTATGGCTTAGAGTCATGCGATTCGAAATGGACTTCATGCACGATGGTAAATTTTACTTGAAGAAGTACGACCTCTTCAGTATAAATTGATTTTTATGATCGATATCTGAATGAATGAACATTAAAATGTTATGAAAGATAAATTGGTAGGCAAAGAGTTTACACCAATTGAAATGCTTTGATCCATTCGGAAAAAAATAGCTATTAAAGCATATCATAATAGTATGATGGCAATTGGATCTCAGGAACCACTTTCTTGAATACGATTCTAGAAGAGGTAGTATATTTTATATCCACCTATGGATTCGTAGATCCTAATTATCCTAAGTTAATTTGCAAGCTTAAGAGGATGTCTTAAGTAAGCACTAAAGAGTTGGAATTAGTGTGTCAATCATGTCATAAAATATTTCTCGATGTTTAGTGGGAGTAATGTGGTGTTCATCAGTCTTATATGTGGATACATATTGATCATTTTAGATGATGGAAGATTTTGGAGAAGTAGAATACATCTCTTAGATATCTGGATTTATGGAGATAAATCTAAAAGGATATTAGCATTAAGTCAAAATTCTATATTGATAAGATCTTTGACTAGTTCAAGGAAGTTGAACACATGATGATTGATTCCTTTTGCTTCCGATGTGGGATCAATTATATACGTTGTAATGTATACTCAATCCGACATTTCGCATGCTTTGAGCATGACAAATCGTTTGCAATCAAATCTAAGTATGAGTCATTTTAGAGCCATAAAGAACATCCTTAAGTACTTGCGAAGGACTAAAGATATGTTCCATGTGTTTGGAGTTTAAAGTGAGTTGCGTGTAAGGTGTTACACAGACTTCAGCTTCCAAACTGATCAAGGTGATTTGAAATCACAAACTGGCTGTGTTTTATATATAGAAGATTTATCTGTTGGAAGTGTACCAAGCAGAAAGGACTACTGGAAAGGTTCGAAGTAGGAGTGACATTTCCAAATATAAATGTCATATATCCGCTGGAAAGGTTTCAGGCAGTTAATCATTGCGGATTTTACAACGGAAATGGAGTACATTTGCATCATTTGATGATGCATATGAAAGTAGCATGGATTCGACAGTATTGGAGGGACTAGGAGTAGTTCCTATAGTTGTATATCCTATCCCATTATACTGGTAAAACAGTGGGAGCTACCTTTAGGCTAAGGGGCCTAAGTCTAGATTCAAACTTAGACACGTACTCAGAAAGTTTTATGTAATATGAAATTAAGAAGAGCAAGGAAAATAACATTCAATATTGGGAAAGATGTAAGTATTGCTAATCCATTAGCCATGACTTATGCAGGCTGAACATGATAGTCATGTCATTTCAATGGGGATTGAAATATTTACCTGAATTGCTAGAGATTATGAGATGAAATTATTGATAGCGTATCAATTTTTCCGTATACTTGATAATCGCATTCATTGTTAAAGTTTCATTAAAAACTCCTTTATTTAGTTTGACTAAATTTTAATACTTTGTTTATCCGAATTGGTTGAAAGAAAGGTTGAACCCAATTCACGTGAACATGATTAACGTAGTGTTTTGTCCCTAGTCATTCATTTGAGGTGATGTCTCGAAGTGACTAGATTGTAAGTCGATTGATGGTTGGTTCAGCACCATGGGGTCATGGAGATGACTGGTCGTTTACATAGACAGACTGTGGAGACACTCTGTCGGGCAGTGACCATAATAGAGTCCCTTATCAAAATTATTGAAGCCTGGTCGTGGCGGGGATTTCTATTTTATTCCTATGAGTCAATTCTTTAGACTGGCGACCATTTACCTGAGTCGGTGTAGTTTCCGATTGACTTTGGTTTTTGTCCTAGGTCGTGCCGTGAAAGGAAGCCGATGGACATCTTCTAGGTCATGGTGATATGCATTATACAATGTAATATGGGTCAACAGAAATTGTCCACCCACGTTGGGTATTAACATCTTCGGGCCACTTGAGGAGTAGTGACTGGAAATGCGTGGCCACGCTCGGAAATGATCACTGGTAGATTTTCCGGTCAGACAGTTACTCTCTAGATCAAGAAAATCACTCAATATATAAATATTAAATCAGAAGTGCGACCTGAAAGACACGTTGTGATGAGTGGGAGGATGTGACACAAAAGAGACAAGAGAATCAGTAGCACACAACTTGTCGAGACAAGTGAGAGATATTGTGACAACCCTCGCGAATGCGGAAATAAAACATACAAACATGTGATTATATAGCGGAAAATACGGTGTTTTTAAAACGTTTCACATGCAATTAGAAAGGTACGAGGAATGTCAATAATTACAAACCGAAATATAAAATATACTACAAAGAGACGTAGTCTCTCAAAAATGTATCAAATATCAATTTGATTAGCAAACTAGCTAAACAACGTCTAGAGGTGATTCATCCAGGCCAACGCCCGCTAGCTCACACCCGAACCCAAAATACCACAAGTAAAAGCCATCCAAGCAAGCAACCTGTTCATCCATGAAAAACTTGAACGCCACAATCAGTGGGGAGTAACTCCGGGTTGTCCCAGCAATATCACATTAAACGTACATAAACGGAAATACAAAAGTAGAAGCATGCATATATAAATATACATGTGAAATACGAGAAGGATAAATAGGCAATTCCATATATAAAGATAAGAGCATATGAAGTACAAATCCGTAACCATCATATTATAGAAAGACTCGGGGATGACACTCTTAGGCAACCATACACTCTCACTAGGGCTTTCATCTCACCGTCAGCGGCATAAGTTTGATAAGATTGAGACTCGACAAACAAACCATGCCAAGTCATCCAAAGATCACAAATAATCAATCATATAATCATCCATCCAAACATACAAATACATTGACGACATCTCTCACGGTAAATGACACGCACTAGCACCGTGTACATGGCAAGAATGATTAAAATCGCATCCACGGGATAAACATTTCCGTGAACGCATACACGATTAACATTTCGTATATGTAGACTAATTTCCTCCGGTAGGACGACGATATAAATATCCGATCCTAGTCTAAACCTGGCCAAACTCTCGGAATAACATTTTCCGATTCGACATGCGATAAATATTTCGCATCCAAGACTCGGTCAATCATAGACGCCGAGTACCCCAAATTCGGTCGACATTCACGAAAGAGGCGAAAAAGAGCACAAACATCATAACAAGCGGTACGCTACATGCAATGACACCACCTTGCAAGTATACAACATTCGACGGCCGGGATAATCAACGCAAATCGTTCGCCTCCCAACAACGTCGTCATATGCTCACTAACACATGCAATTAAGCAGTAAGGATACACTCCCTGTTCCGACATTCCAGCCTTACGAACGTGGAGGTAGCCAAGGAAATGAGAGTACAAAGCACATAGAAAATTAGTGCTCAAACCGTAACATTTTTAAAACCGACTCAAAGTAGGACATATCAAAAACCGTCACAAAACATGCGATACAAGCGAAGGGATTATCATATATTCGAAACATTAATATTCAAAGTCAAACCCAAAAGTCAACAAAAGTCAAAGTCAAACCCGAGACCCGAGACCCAAACCCGTCAATTGGAGTGGCCTACAAACAAATCATCAATGCAAGAAAACTAAGTCCAAAGGGTCAAGGAAAGTCAAGGCGGGAATAAAATTCAAAGGTTCAACTTTGGGAAAATCTGGCAGCATGAAACGCTGCCAGCGCCCAAGACGCTGCCAGCGTCCTGGTCTCAGGCACGCGTTCAATCTCCTTCTTGTCATCAACATACAACATTCATCATTTATCATCATAAACCATCAATTCTCATATCAATTATCATTTAACAACAACCATCATCAACAATACAATTCCTATGATTACTAACCTTATTCTAAATACGATTTCTAACATAGAAAACACATTAAAAGGCGTAAATAATATCGAGTAACCCTTCACCATTATCTTTACGCGTCTTCAATCGATTTCTAAGCCTTCCTCCACTAGATAGTAATTTTTGCCGGGGTCTTGGAGGTCACCACCTACAACTAGATAATAAAAGATGAATATAATTCACCTTTGAGAAAGACGGATAAATTGAAAAGCGAGAAAGACGGTAATTTTATTACCAATACGGATAGAGGACGATGAGAGGGAAAGAATAAGACGAACCTTAGTGAATTTGAGCGAGTAACGAAGGAGTAGAATCGATATTAAATTTGAGCAAATATGGAGGCTAGGGTTTTTGGTGTTTACTTGGTGTGGAAGAAGAAGATTGAATGTGAAGGAGTTAGGGTTATGAGGGAGTATAGGAAGGAGTAAGTGGAAAATATGAGAAAAAGCCCAACAACGTCTTAAGAAGTAACTTACTCGAAATCTCCCGTAAAGTCCGAAAACGAACTCGGAATTTCTAAAATAGACACGGGAAATTAAATTCTAGACTAAAACTAAAATTCGCTGAAAAGTATCCGTATAATATTTTTTTACTATAAAAATAGGGTACATTTGCGGGTGTTACAGATATTGTTGGAGGAGGAGTCCTCCTCAATGGTGTTGCTACATGCGTAACTTGTATCGGACAAATGGGAGATTGTTGGAGTAAGTGTCCTCCACAATAGTGTATTTATATAATAAATCTCATTTGGAATATACGTGGCATGATTAGTATATTTTGATAATCCACGTCAGTTAATTAACGTAAATCGATAACGCTCAGCTGACCAGAGTTAGACGTTATTGTCGTTTGACGGCGGTGATCAACTGATCCGTTTAGGTCACACCTATAAGATGAAACCCAAATAGTAAAACTAATTATTAGTATGCGATACAGTTAATTAGCACATGACATATATTTGATATGTATGTTTAGTTATGAGAGTTATTTATTGGAAATTGAGTTAAGAACTCATTCCACTTAAGTTTATTAGTTAATTATACGATAATTGACTGAATAAATTTTACGTCTTATTTTAATACGATTAAATAAGTTTTAATTTAGTGATTAATCGTTAATTCATTAAATAAGTTGAGGTTATGCATATATTTTCAGATAGAGGTAATTAGTTAATTATATTTACAAGGAGTTGTAAAATAAGATAACTGGGCATTGTGGGACCCATTATATATTGATATAATGGTAAAATATGATTTAAACGTTAAGTACATATTGTTTATTAATTTGTGTCATATAATTGTTATATGATCAAATTAACACTTAATTATACAAGATAAGTAAGCATATGATTAATAATTATTTGTGGGACAAATATCAAAAATTAAAATGGTCCATATTGGACATATGTGGACCGGTTTTCGCTAGTAGAAAATAAATGTGTTTATTCTGTAACACCCGCAAATGTACCCTATTTTTATAGTAAAAATATTATATGGATACTTTTTAGCGAATTTTAGTTTTAGTCTAGAATTTAATTTCCCGTGTCTATTTTTGAAAATCCGAGTTCGTTTCCGGAATTTACGCGAGTTTCCGAGTAAGTTACGTCTTAAGACGTTATGGGCTTTTTCCATGAACTTTTCCACTTACTCCCTCATATAATCCCTCAAACCCTAACTCCCTCATTTTCCACTTACTTCTTCTTCTTCATCAATTAACCACCAAAACCTAAGTTCCTTACTTGCTCAATCTCAAAATCGTCGCTAATCCTTCGTTTCTCGCTCAAATTCACTAAAGTTCGTCTTATTCTTTCCCTCTCATCGTCCTCTATCCGTATTGGTAATAAAATTATCGTCTTTTTCGCTTTTCAATTTATCCGTCTTTCTTAAAGGTGAATTATATTCATCTTTTGTCGTTTTTGTTTAGGTGGAGACCTCCAAGACCCCGATAAGGATTACTATCTAGTAGAGGAGGGCTTAGAAAACGATTGAAGACGCGTAAAGGTAACGGTGAAGGGTTACTCGATATCATTTACGTATTTTATGTGTTTTCTATGTTAGTAATCGTATTTAGAAAAGGATTAGTAATCATAGGAATTGTGTTGTTGATGATGGTTGTTGTTAGTTGATAATTGATATGAGAATTGATGGTTTGTGATGATAAATGATGATTTTTGTATGTTGATGACAAGACGGAGATTGAAGGATCGTGTGCTTGAGACCAGGACGCTGGCAGCGTCCATGGACGCTAGCAGCGTCGTGGGACGCTGGCAGCGTTCCCTGGCGCTGGCAGCGTTTCTTGCTGCCAGTTTTTCCCAACGTCGACCCTTTGAATTCTAGTCCCCCCTTGACTTTCCTTGACCCTTTTGACTTGGTCTTCTTGCATTGATGATTTGTTTGTAGCCCACTCCAGTTGTCGGGTTTGGGTCTCGGGTCTCGGGTTTGATTTTGACTTTTGTTGACTTCCGGGTTTGACTCTATAAGTTGACTTTAAATATTAATGTTTCGAATATATGATGTTCCATTCGCTTGTATCGCATATTTTGTGACGGTTTTTGATATGTCTCACTCTGAGTCGGTTTTACAAATGTTACGGTTTGAGCACTAATTTTCTATGTGCTTTGTACTCTCATTCCCTTGGCTACCTCCACGTTCGTAAAGCTGGAATGTCAGAACGGGGAGTGTATCCTTACTGCTTGATTGCATGTGTTAGTGAGCATATGACGACGTTGTTGGGAGGCGAACGCTTTGCGTTGATCGACCCGGCCGTCAAATGTTGTATACTTGCGAGGTGGTGTCATTTGCATGTAGCGTACCGCTTGTTATGAGGCTTGTGATCTTTTCCGCCTCTTTCGTGAAGGTTGACCGAATTTGGGATACTCGGCGTCTATGATTGATCGAGTCTTGGATGCGAAATGTCATCGCTTGTCGAATCGGAAAATGGTTTATTCCGAGAGTCTGGCCAGGTTTAGACTAGGACCGGGTATTTATATCGTCGTCCTACCAGGAGGAAATTAGTCTACATATACGAAATGTAGCATCGTGTATGCGTTCAGGGAAATGTTTATCCCGTGGATGCCTTTTAATCATACTTGCATGTACACGGTGCTAGTGCGTGTCATTTACCGTGAGAGATGTCGTCAACGTATTGTACGTTTGGTTGGATGATTATATGATTGATTATTCATGATCTTTGGATGACTTGGCATGGTTTGTTTGTCGAGTCTCAATCTTATCAAACTTATGCCGCTAACGGTGAGATGCAAGCCCTAATCAGTGTATGGTTGCCTAAGAGTGTCATCCCTGAGTCTTTCTATAATATGATGGTTACGGCTTTGTACTTCATGTATCGATATTCTTATATATTTAATTGCCTATTTATCCTTCTCGTATTTCACATGTGTATCTATATATGCATTCTTCTAGTTTTGTATTTCCGTTTATGTACGTTTAATGTGATATGGCTGGGAGAACCCGGAGTTACTGCCCACTGACTGTGGCGTTCATGCTTTTCATGGATGAACAGGTTGCTTGATTGGATGGCTTTTTGCTTGTGGTATTTTGGGTTCGGGTGTGAGCTAGCGGGCGTTGGCCTGGATGAGTCACCTCTAGACGTTGTTTAGCTAGTTGCTAATAACTTTGATGTTGGTTAACATTTTGAGAGACTACGTCTCTTTTAGTATTTTATACTTTGGTTTGTAAATATTTGACATTCCTCGTATTGTATCTTAGCATGTAAAATGTTTTAAAAACACCGTATTTTCCGCTATATAAATCACATGCTTGTTATGTTTTATTTCCGCATTCGCGAGGGTTGTCACAGTTGGTATCAGATTTTAAACGCTCCCGACGCACATACGTGAACCCTAAACTTAAACTACTTGACCTTGAAATAATAAATGAGAGATGGGTAGAAGTTAAGGACTTTACTTGGTAGTCTTTGGTGTACTTGATGTTTGTTAGGTTCTAACTTGTTTGTTGATTGTGTTGAGTGATGTTATGTTTGTTTGTATCTACCGTCTTGAGGTGGATCATGCGTTACCTAGAAGAAGTATCCGCTACCGAAGATTGAAGATTGACAAGCCTAATTGAAGTGTATTTCTTCCTCATCCATGAATTCTCTCGTCCTTAATGTATCATGCTCTCTTCCTTCTATCTAAGTGCTACTTCATAATCTAACTTCTTTTTCCCTTGGAAATTACTCTTGTTACTTTCCTCTTCCTTATCAATTTGTACCCTCAACTTCCTTATGTGACCTTTTGTGGACACCATACCCTTTTGTTTGTGGCATATTGTACTTAGTCGGAAGAATTTTGAACTTTGTGGGATGTTAGTGTTGGTTAGAATGAATTTGGGATTTGAGGTAAATGGTGTAGATCTAAGTTCACCCTATATTGATGATTGATTGTTTCTCTGAGGAAATGTAGTAAGATAAGTTTGATGATTTTAATGCTTGATGCTTGCCATGACTAATGTGTGGATAGTTCATGTATTTGATGGTGTATGGTTGAATGAGTTGGCTAGGACTTTTTAACCCATTAGTGATTTAATCTTTTGAGCTTAGGAGTTTAGTAATATTAGAGTGTCTTGAGGATCATACCTAAGTTGGAGCTAGTTGTTCTAAGTGAGAATATTTGGATGATACCTTGAGTTGTAAAATGCTTTTGAGACTAAGTGACTTCTTGTGGATTCTAGTTTAAGTGTTAGAGTATACGCATGGTGGAAAAGTACTTGGCTATAATTCTTGGATTTAAAAATATGATCTTATATCATGGTATCGGAGACTTGGTTGAGGTAGTAAGTCGTCATGATAGATTAAACCATGTTACTTAAGGATTATGGCATGAGTGGAATTTGATTAGATTGGCTATGACGGTGATGCCTTAAGATGTTGATGATGACGTCTTGTTCGGTGTTCTACCTTGTGGGCCATAGGAGTTGAAAGGAGTTTAGTATGAAGAATTCCTTGTTAGACCTTCGGTTTTGAAACCTTTGAGAATGTGTCAAATTTTGGAGTTGAGAGAATGTTACTATGCTTGAGTTGTAATTCCGCAATTGGGAATCCGTGTTATATAAAAGGATGGATGAATAGGGTTATAATCGATTTGTTAAATCTAGTTGTACCTTACTTTGATAATTTGTCGTACGAGGGTCCCTTGTAAGAGACCTTTGTTATTGGGGTGAGTTGCTTTGCTATCACCCTGAGTCTGAAAGGAGAAGTTTTGTGGATTAAAATTTAAACCTTTACTCGTACCATTATCCCTTCCATTTCCTTTCATGCAAGTTTCTATTAAGCCTGATTCCTAGGAAAATGTTTTCTCTTATATTTTCCTTTGCTTGGCTATCTTCATAGCTATATCTATCCAATTTCTAGCTCTTAGCTCCCTGCCTCTAGCGACCCTCTAATTTTCGTCCGATCTTATCGCGTTCGTGTTTCCCTCGAAATCTCCTATCGTTTCCAATTTCATGGTGTCATTGTCTTTCCTCTGGTGAGATGATTGGGTTGTTAGCTAGCTTCGTGTTGATTTTGAACATAAATAGGATTGGGATTTAAACCTTAGGATGAATCTGTTGGTGGTATTGTACTCTCTTGATGGCTTCATTTATTGAGCTTGCTATTGTAGTGCTATTTTGGGAATCGAGTTGAGCGTGATGATAGTTCGTTGTTGTTGGGTATCATAACGGTTGCTTGGGATATCATTTGGGAATTATATGTCTCTAATTGGTGGATTCTAAAAGAGACTTTGCTTTAGGGTAATTAAACTGGTGCCCAAGTTTGAGGAGTATTGTCATAAATGAAAATTGATTCATTTTGAGTTTTAGATGAACTACATGATTTGAATGGTTGTCTGATTGCCAAGTGATTGGCCATTTGTGGTTTGGAATTAGTAATTTTCTTTTATTCTTAAGGAATCATAGTTTGAGATTGAGAAATGTTCATTGCAAGCTTTTGATAGTGAGTGCTCAGTTGTTATGGATTATAGAGATAAAATGGTGAACCCATTTATCTTGAGAATTAGTAACCATCATGGTTTCCTAATGTGACTATTTATATTTGAGGCTTCAAGGAATATTTTCATAAGTGAAGATAGTTGCATCTCGAGTTATAGTTGAGCTAACTAATTTGATTAATGGTCGCATTGCCATGTGTTTGGCAAAATAGTAGTGATTTGGGATCTGTGCCCGACCTTTCAGGAGGTATTGTGTTTTAACTTTTGAGGATGAGAAGTCCATCGTAAATTTAGGATAATGAGTTTTGGAATAAATTGGATCAGAGGATTTTATGGTAAGGACCGTTCACTTCGTGGTTGTTAGTAGATATGGTCCCCTAAGATGAGATTTCTTTGGTTAGTGGTCTCAGATAGAGTATGATGAATCTAAGGATTTTATAGTACGTTAAAGGACCTCTCCTGCAGATAACAATCTATGGACCCTAGTCGCTGCTAATTAGGTTTGAATGGTTAGGTTGATGACTTGAGGTCTCGTGGTTATGAAGGATTTCAGTAGAAATCTAATGATTGAAAGTGTTGAGGTGTAACTTGGGTAAATTACATCCTCTTGAAGATTAGAGTATTAGTAGAGTTAGTACTATCGAATTCTTGTAGATCTTCATACCGATTTTATCGTGATCTTCCTATCCCTAAGAGTTCTATTTGTTTCGTTTTTTGCGTGTTTTGTATATATTTTGTTACCCTGAATTGTGTGTGAGATGTGCGAGTCGCTCTATGTACGTGTAATGTGTTCTTATTTTGATTTTATCTTTGAGAAAACCTTCGAATTTCCATATTGTATTTCTAAATTTACTTTTCAAAGAAGTCCAAAGATGGATTTTGTACCCTGTTTTTGGAGAAAATAGATTTCTTTTGCTTTTATACTTGGATTTTGCGTTTGGTTGGATGTTTGGACTTGCTATTGGAGACGTCTGGTGACTAGTCCTACACTTACTAACACTTGTTTGATTTTCGATTTCACTATTTCGACATTAATTTGATTTGGATAAGTAGAGTACTCGTTCGCGACGGGCACTCTTGAGATCCGTAAATAAAGTTTCGCACTTATGAAAAATCTCTTTAAACCGTTTTCGAGAAGAACCTCGTTTCGTAAATGTTTCCCTTGTAAAAGTTTTCGTATTTATTTTGAAAACCGATTCTTGTCCTTGATACTATTGTTTTCTACTCTCAAGTTTCGAGGACGAAACTTTTTAAAAGTGGGGTGATTGTATCACCCGCAAATGTACCCTATTTTTATAGTAAAAATATTATACGGATACTTTTCAGCGAATTTTAGTTTTAGTCTAGAATTTAATTTCCCGTGTCTATTTTAGAAAATCCGAGTTCGTTTTCGGACTTTACGCGAGTTTCCGAGTAAGTTACGTCTTAAGACGTTATGGGCTTTTTCCATGAACTTTTCCACTTACTCCCTCATATAATCCCTCAAACCCTAACTCCCTCATTTTCCACTTACTTCTTCTTCTTCATCAATTAACCACCAAAACCTAAGTTCCTTACTTGCTCAATCTCAAAATCGTCGCTACTCCTTCGTTTCTCACTCAAATTCACTAAAGTTCGTCTTATTCTTTCCCTCTCATCGTCCTCTATCTGTATTGGTAATAAAATTACCGTCTTTTTTGCTTTTCAATTTATCCGTCTTTCTTAAAGGTGAATTATATTCATCTTTTGTCGTTTTTGTTTAGGTGGAGACCTCCAAGACCTCGATAAGGATTACTATCTAGTAGAGGAGGGCTTAGAAATCGATTGAAGACGCGTAAAGGTAACGGTGAAGGGTTACTCGATATCATTTACATGTTTTATGTGTTTTCTATGTTAGTACTCGTATTTAGAAAAGGATTAGTAATCATAGGAATTGTGTTGTTGATGATGGTTGGTGTTAGTTGATAATTGATATGAGAATTGATGGTTTGTGATGATAAATGATGATTTTTGTATGTTGATGACAAGACGGAGATTTAAGGATCGCGTGCTTGAGACCAGGACGCTGGCAGCGTCCATGGACGCTAGCAGCGTCGTGGGACGCTGGCAGCGTTCCCTGGCGCTGGCAGCGTTTCTTGCTGCCAGTTTTTCCCAAAGTCGACCCTTTGAATTCTAGTCCCGCCTTGACTTTCCTTGACCCTTTGGACTTGGTCTTCTTGCATTGATGATTTGTTTGTAGCCCACTCCAGTTGTCGGGTTTGGGTCTCGGGTCTCGGGTTTGACTTTGACTTTTGTTGACTTCCGGGTTTGACTTTGACTTTTGTTGACTTCCGGGTTTGACTCTATAAGTTGACTTTAAATATTAATGTTTCGAATATATGATGTTCCATTCGCTTGTATCGCATCTTTTGTGACAGTTTTTGATATGTCCCACTCTGAGTCGGTTTTACAAATGTTACAGTTTGAGCACTAATTTTCTATGTGCTTTGTACTCTCATTCCCTTGGCTACCTCCACGTTCGTAAGGCTGGAATGTCGGACCGGGGAGTGTATCCTTACTGCTTGGTTTCATGTGTTAGTGGGCATATGACGACGTTGTTGGGAGGCGAACGCTTTGCGTTGATCGACCCGGCCGTCAAATGTTGTATACTTGCGAGGAGGTGTCATTTGCATGTAGCGTACCGCTTGTTATAAGGCTTGTGATCTTTTCCGCCTCTTTCCTGAAGGTTGACCGAATTTGGGGTACTCGGCGTCTATGATTGACCGAGTCTTGGATGCGAAATGTCATCGCTTGTCGAATCGGAAAATGGTTTATTCCGAGAGTCTGGCCAGGTTTAGACTAGGACCGGGTATTTATATCGTCGTCCTACCAGGAGGAAATTAGTCTACATATACGAATGTAGCATCGTGTATGCGTTCAGGGAAATGTTTTATCCCGTGATGCTTTTAATCATACTTGCCATGTACACGGTGCTAAGTGCGTGTCATTTACCGTGAGAGATGTCGTCACGTATTGTACGTTTGGTTGGATGATTATATGATTGATTAGTCATGATCTTTGGATGACTTGGCATGGTTTGTTGTCGAGTCTCAATCTTATCAAACTTATGCCGCTAACGTGAGATGCAAGCCTAGTGAGTGTATGGTTGCCTAAGAGTGGTCATTACCCTGATTCTTTCTATAATATGATGGTTACGCTTTGTACTTTGTATCGATATTCTTATATATTGAATTGCCTATCTATCCTTCTCGTATTTCACATGTATATCTATATACGCATGCTTCTACTTTTGTATTTCCTTTTATGTACGTTTAATGTGATATGGCTGGGAGAACCCGGAGTTACTCCCCACTGACTGTGGCGTTCATGTTTTCATGGATGAACAGGTTGCTTGATTGGATGGCTTTTTGCTTGTGGTATTTTGGGTTCGGGTGTGAGCTAGCGGGCGTTGGCCTGGATGAGTCACCTCTAGACGTTGTTTAGCTAGTTGCTAATAACTTTGATGTTGGTTAACATTTTGAGAGCCTACGTCTCTTAGAGTATTTTATACTTTGGTTTGTTAATATTTGACATTCCTCGTATTTTATCTTAGCATGTAAAAAGTTTTAAAAACACCGTATTTTCCGCTATATAAATCACATGCTTGTTATGTTTTATTTCCGCATTCGCGAGGGTTGTCACATATTCTCTACTAATTCCACACTCCACCATATGATTATGACATGTATGACACATGATCATTATCATTATACAATCTCATACTCTACCATTATGCATGTGAATAAAATAAGAAGAAAATCACCCATTTTGGGGCTTGGTGGTGCCGACCAAACGCTTATAAAAGGAGCATTTGTTGCTCATTTTCCTTTTGACTTTATTTTATGCTTATATTCTACTTCTCTGTAAAACCTCCAATATCTCTCTAAACTCACATGGAAACTAATATTCATATCATATTACTAGTGTAGTAATACAATAATATTAGTAGTATTGCTTTTCTTGTTCTTAGGACTCCTCAAGGCTTTATTTGTGATCATATAAGCCTCCCTCAAAAGGTTGATAACTATCTTAACAAAAGAAGAGCCTCAACTGGATTTAAATTGGACAATTCACCCTGTTGGACTCTTTCAGGACTTGAACTTGAATGACATTTTTCATGGACTTGTGCTGGACCCTTGAAAAACTTATCTTGGACAATTTTGTTTCATAGGGTGGTCTTGACAGTGGGCCATGGTGGCCTAGGGGTGGTGGCTTGACCTAGTGTACCTCTTAGTTGGTTGAAAGATGACTGGTGTAGACTGAGCATCATTCTGTTGGGCTATGTTTTGGACACTGGCATGAGATAGGGCTTGGTCAGTAGTCTGGCTAAGCTTGGCTTGGCCTTGGCTTGTAATGGCATGACCCTAGCTCAACTTGGCTTGGATATGGCTAGGCTTGGCTTGGTGATGGATTGTCATGGCTTGGCTTATGGCTCTTGTGGCTGGAGCTATGGCTTGTCTGTCTTGCCTTGGTTTGATTATGGCCTGGCTATGAGCACCCTCTGGGTTAGCACATGCTGCAGCGTATTTGTAGTTGCCAAGGTATGTCTCCCCCGAGTCAATAATATATGACGATAATATAATGATTGATTCACATGCTTACAAAGTGATATTATGAAATATTCACATATGCTAATCTAATATGATGATATGTATGATTTTACATGTTTATATGCTTGATTATGTACGTTTTGATGTGATATAGCTGGGAGAACCCGAAGTTACTTCACACTGACTGTCACATTCATGTTTAATGAATGAACATGTACAGGTAGGTGCTACATGGGATAAAACTAGTGTGAGCTAGCGAGCGTTTTTCCACGATGATTACCTATTACCACTTAGACCCTTATATTTTTGGAGATATTTGGATTTTGGGACCGTTGTCTCCCTTGTAGTTATTGGTCGACCTTATTCGCCATTTCTACTCTATTTATTTCCGTTGGACTTTGTTTTATGACGATCATTGCGAAACATGTTTAAAAAGTTTTAAAAAGTCTCTATGTTCCGATGCATATTAGTTTGTTTACTTTTACGCTTTCACGAGGCTTGTCACATCATATCCATACACTCTTAGCCTCTTCTTGATATTGACTAATGCCTATTATCTTCCAAAATATCATTACCTAAAAAGACTTCCATGAAAACATTGTACAATCTATGACCTCATAAATTCGATACCATTCTCCATTACATCACATTCTAAATAAGAGCGCTATTCAACCTTTCAAACACTTTGCCAATCACTATCTACCTATGAGTTCCCTAAAGCCAAGCTCATCTAACAAATCCTTTGGTTACAAGCTTCCGGCTCATGAAATGATTCTCAAAACAAGTATAGCACTGAAATCCTCAAATTACTTTTATATAAAGCAAGATAATTTTCATTATACTATTATTCTCGACAATTAATACACGGAAATTCCAATTAATAAATTTATCCCACATTCTAATTTTTAACGCATCTAAGTCCATTGATTCGAAGAAAAAATTTAACACTTGCATCTTAGTTTTAATCCTCAAATCGTTATCTAGTTATTCCTTCCATAATTCGATAGTCTAATTACCGTGTTTCTCCAACACATTAATGACCTCAAAACTCAATTTCTCAAACCTTTCGAATTGCGAGCTAACCAACACAGGGGACACTTTATTTTACTACTCGAATCTCCAATCTATATAACTTGCATAACTTATCACTTAACGAGAGTGTGACAACCCTCGCGAATGCGGAAATATAAAACATACAAGCATGTGAATTATATAGCGGAAAATACGGTATTTTAAAAACCTTTATACATGCAAGATAGAAAAATACGAGGAGTGTCAAAATATTACAAACTAAATAAAAATACCACAAGAGACGTAGTCTCTCAAAGTGTTAACAAAAGACAAAGTAATTAGCAACTAGCTAAACAACGTCTAGAGGTGTTTCATCCAGGGACAACGCCCGCTAGCTCACACCCGAACCCAAAATAGCATAAGCAAAAAGCCATCCATGCAAGCAACCTGTTCATTCATGAAAAACATGAACGCCACAATCAGTGGGGAGTAACTCCGGGTTCTCCCAGCCATATCACCATAAACGTACATAGAAGGAAATACAAAAGTAGAAGCATGCATATATAGATATACATGTGAGATACGATAAGAATAGATAGGCAAATCCTATAGATAATGATAAGAACATAAGAGGCACAAATCTGAATCCATCATGTTATTCAAAGACTAGGGGAAGACACTCTTAGGCAACCGAATACGCTCACTAGGGCTTGCATCTCACCGTTAGCGGTATAAGATTGATAAGATTGAGACTCGACAGACAAACCAAGTCAAGTCAGGCGATGATCACAATAAATCCAACATATTATCATCCATTCACGAACCAAGACATTGACGGTGTCCAATCATGCAATGACCATGAATAATAAATCATGAAATCACGCATTCAAAGACAACGACACAAAGACGACAATTCTCACGGTAAATGAAACGCACTAGCATCGTGTACATGGCAGGTATGATTAAAAGGCGTTCACGGATAAAGCGTTTCCCTGAACTCATACACGATGCTACATTTCGTATATGTAGACTAATTTCCTCCTGGTAGGAACGATAATTAAACGGCTCCTAATCTAAACCTGGCCAGATTCTCGGAATCACATTTTCTGATTCGACATGCGATAAAGCGTTTCGCATCCAAGACTCGGGCTTATAAAATATATGCCGAGTACCCCAAATTCGGTAGTTCAATTCACGAAAGAGGCGGAAAAACAGCTCAAGCCTCATAACATGCGGTACGCTACATGCAAATAACACCACCTCGCAAGTACACAACATTTGACGGCCGGGTCGATCAACGCAATGCGTTCAACTCCCAACAACGTCGTCGTATGCCCACTACACATGCAATTAAGCAGTAGGATACCTCTCCGTTCCGACATTCCAGCCTTCCGAACGGGAAGGTAGCCAAGGGAATGAGAATACAAAGCACAAGACAAAATCGTGCTCAAACCGTAACATATGTAAAAACCGACTCAAAGTGGGACATAGCAAAAACCGTCACAAAACATGTGATACATGCGAAAGAGATATCATATATCCAAAACATGAATATTATAAGACATTACGTAAAATTATACGGTAAACAGATCATGCGAACTATTATAAATTACGAGTTTTAAAAGTCAAAGGAAAACAACACAGCCGTGTTGCAGGCCGGGCAGGAGACCGGTGGCCGGTGGGCCGGCTCAGAACACAAGGCAAAACCCAAAAACAGAGAAAGGGGGTCTGGGCCGGTCAGTCGACCGGCGGCCGGTCGACCGGCACAGAGCACCATACCAAAAATCAAAACTTCAATACTGATGTGTTCCAGGCCGGTGGGTTGACCGGTGGCCGGTTGGCCGGCCTGGAGCACCTCTTATACAAAAATCCAATTTTCCAAATGAGTTACTGGAGTGTTCCCAGCCGGTTGGCAGACCGGCGGCCGGTCGACCGGCAGGGCACCCCAGTTCACCCGAGAGCCTCTTACACTTAACCAATTCATTTCCAAATCATTTCAATTCTCATATATACTTCAAATAATCATCAACAATCAATATAATTCATCAACATTCATCATATAACATCATTTACTAATCATAGCATGGTTTCTAATCTTCCTAATCGTAATTTAATACGATTTTCTAGCATATAAACATGTAAAACACGTAAGTGATACCGAGTAACCCTTCACCGTTACATTTACGCGTCTTTAATCGATTCTAAACCTTCCTAGTCTCCACCTACATACAATTAGATAATAAAAGATGAATATCATTCACCTTGAGAAAGACGGATAATTAAAAAAGCGAGAAAGACGGTAATTTTATTACCAATACGGATAGAGGAAGATAAGAGGGGAAGATTAAGACGAACTTACGAGAATTCTATCGAGGAACGAAGGAGATACGATGAATCAAAGATCGAAAAGCTATGGAGGCAAGGTTTCTTAAGGAAGAAGCAAAACTTGGTTTGTGTTTGATTTTGTGTTGAATGAATTTTAGGTTAAGGAGTAGTGTGAGATGTGTAGGAGAAAAGTCAACCAAAGTCAAAGACGGTTCCAAAGTCAAGAAAAGTCAAGCTCGACTCAAAAGTCAAGAAAAGTTAAAGACGACTCAAAAATCAAGAAAAGTCAAACTCGACTCAAAAGTCAAGAAAAGTTAAAGACGACTCAAAAATCAAGAAAAGTCAAAGACGACTCAAAAGTCAAGAAAAGTCAAACTCGACTCAAAAGTCAAGAAAAGTCAAACTCGCCTTAAGACGGGATTTTCATGGATTTTCGCAGAAATTCCAAATACGAACTCGGAAATTCTAAATTCGAATCGAAACATAAAAAGCTAATTTAAAACTTAAATTCGCTGAAAAGATTTCGTAAAATATTTCTACTAGAAAAATAGGGTACATTTCCGGGTGTTACAATCACCCCTCCTTTTAAAAAGTTTCGTCCTCGAAACTTGAGAGTAGAAAAGAAAAGTTATAAGGACCAATTCGTTTTCTCCAATTTGGTATTCAAAACATTTTCAAGGAAATGTATTTCAAAAGCATTACATTTTCGAAAAAGGTATAGAAAAAGTTTTCGAAAGTAGCTCTCTTTTTTCTGTGGAACGAAATTGTTCTTGTCGTGCACACAAGAACACCAGCATTCCAAAGTAAAGACAAGATTAAAATTAAATCATACGTTGATAAGTGCAGAACCAATCATTAGACGTCTCCAATAACAAGTTATAGCATCCAACCAAACGCAAAATCCAGTATAAGAGCAACCTAAATCCATTTTCGAAAAAATGAAAGTAGAAATTTCATTTCTAAAACTCTTTTTAAAAGGATAAATGTGAAATCCATCGTGAAAATTTAAAAATTTTCTAAATTCGTACACTCAAGACAACCAAACATTGCACACACATAAAAGTAATTTGAACATCAAACTCACAATCATGGTAATAAAAGATAAACACAACGAGTAAAAAGAAACAAGAAGGCTTATCGAAACGACTAATAGCGGAAAGAAGGACAATGTCCAAAGAATAACAATTTGAATAAGCGTCAATTTGAAAGGCAAAGGGAGAAATGAACGACAAAGCAATTGCTCAAAAGAGGAAGAAAGCCTAAGAACCAAACACTCCACTCAAATACAAAAGTCATCATAGTCAATTTCTCGGGCATTTTCGCCAAACCCAAATTATAGCCACAACATTCTAAGGGCTTATCCAATTAACATCACAAACATCGTTAAGAAGCTAGTCCTCAAAAGAATGTAACTCATCTCGGTCATACCTTAACCGCTTTCAATCATTAGATTCTACAAAATCCTTAACAATCATCAGGTCAAACTACGAACCCGAATATCTAGTATCCAACTAGCATTAACTAAGGTCTATCGACAAGGGAAACTCCACAATTAAATAATCCACATGAAAGATTCCTAAATGTATTCGAACATCCCTAGTCCAGTCAATTATTACACTCGAATCCACAAGCATAAATAATTACATCTAGAAAAGCATAATTACCACCAATCATAAGATGAATGGGCTCACCATTCCAATTCTATAATCCATCACAACCGCGCATTCATTATCCAAAGCTTGCAACGAACATTTCTCAATTTCAAACTATGATTCCTTAAGAATAAAAGAGAATTACTAATCCCAAACCGCAAATGACCAATCACTTGGAAATCAAACAACCATTCAAATCATATATTTCATCTAAAACTCAAAATGAATCGATTTTTATTGATGACAAAACTCCTCAACTTTGGGTACCAACTCAATTACCCTAAAGCAAAGTCTCTTTTAGAATCCACCAATTAGAGACATCTAATTCCCAAATGATATCCCAAGCAACCGATATAATACTCAACAACAACGAATATCATCTCGCTCAACTTGATTCCCAAAATAGAACTACACTAGCAAGCTCAATAAATGAACCCACATAGAGAGTACAATACCACCAACAGATTCATCCTAAGGTTTAAATCCCAATCGTATTCATGATCAAAATCAACACGAAGCTAGCTAACAACCTAATCATCTCACCAGAGGAAAGACAATGACACCATGACATTGGAAACGATAGGAGATTTCGAGGGAAACACGAACGCGATAAGATCGGACGAAAATTAGAGAAACGCTAGAGGCAGGGAGCCAAAAGCTAGATATTGGATAGATATAGCTATGAAGATAGCCAAGAAAAGGAAAAGATAAGAGAAAACAATTTCCTAGGAATCGGGCTTAGTAGGAATTTGCATGAAAGGAAATGGAAAGGGATAATGGCACGAGAAAAAGGTTTAAGGTTCAATCCACAAAATTCCCTTTTTAACTCAGGGCGATAGCAAAGCAAATAATCTTAATAACAAAGGTCTCTTACAAGGGACCCTCGTACCACAAATCATCGGAGTAAGGTACACCTAGATTTAACAAATCGATTACAACCTAATTCATCCGCCCTTTCATATAACACGGATTCCCAATTACAGAATTTCAACTCAAGCATAATAACATTCTCTCAACTCCATAATTTGACACATTCCCTAAGGTTTCAAAAACGAAAGAGTCAATTAGGAATTCTCCATACTAATCTCTTTTCAACTCCTACGGCCACAAGGTAGAACACCGAACAAAACGTCATTATCAACATTATATAGCCCACGAGTTCATTATTAACAAAGTACGACCTCAAGTCAAACATCATCATTAACATCCCAAGGTATTTCCATCATAACTCACATCATAATTCTCACGTAATATGGTTCAACTTACAACGAAACCTTACTACTTCAAACGAATCTCTGATGCCATAAGATAAGATCATATCTTTAAATCCAAGAACTATTGCCAAAAGCTTTTCCACCAAGCCTATACACTAACACATAAACTAGAATCCACAAGAAGTCACTTAGTCTCAAAAGCGTTTTACACCTCAAAGTATCATCCAAATATTCTCACTTAGAACAACTAGCTCCAATTTAGATATGATCCTCAAGACACTCTAATATTACTAAACGCCTAAGCTCAAAAGATTAAATCACTAATGGGTTAAGAAGTCCTAGCCAACTCATTCAACCTTACACCATCAAATACCATGAACTATCTACACACAAGTCATGACAAGCATCAAGCATTAAAATCATCAAACTTATCTTACTATCTCTCCTTAGAGATACAACCAATCACCATTATAGGGTGAATTTAGATCAACACCATTTTCCTCAAATCACAAATTCATTCTAACCAACACTAATATTCCACAAAGTTCAAAGTTCTTCCGATCAAGTACAATATACCACAAACAAAAGGGTATGACATCCATAAAAATGTTACATGAGGAAGGTAAGGATACCAATGGTAAGATGGAGGAACTATCAAGAGTAATTTCCAAGAGGCAAACAAGTTGGAAGAGAAAGAAGCACTTAGATAGAAGGAAGAGAGCATAATACAATAAGGACGAGAGAAAACATCGATGAGGAAGAAATACACTTCAATTAGGCTTGTAAATCTTCAAATCTTCGGTAAAAGATACTTCTTCTACGTAACACAATGATCCACCTTAAGACGGTAGATACGAACAAACATAACATCACTCAACACAATCAACAAACAAGTTAGAACCTAACAAACATCAAGTACACCAAGACTACCAAGTAAAGTCCTTAATTTCTACCCATCTCTCATTTATTATTTCAAGGTCAAGTAGTTTAAGTTTAGGGTTCACGTGTGTGCGTCTGGAGCGATAAAGCTCTGATACCAACTGTGACAACCCTCGCGAATGCGGAAATATAAAACATACAAGCATGTGAAATAATATGCGGAAATACGTAGTTTTTAAAACTTTTATACATGCATTGTAAATAAAACGAGGAGTGTCAATATTACAAACTAAACGCGGAAAATACAACAAAGAGACGGGGTCTCTTCAAATGTTAGCAAAGAACAAGTGTTTAACAAAAACTAGCTACTATCGTCTAGAGGTGAACTTCCAGGGACAACGCCCGCTAGCTCACACCCGAACCCCAAAATATCAGATCCAAAAAGTCATCCATAGCAAGAAACCTGTTCATCCATGAAAAACATGAATGCCACAGTCAGTGGGGAGTAACTCCGGGTTCTCCCAACCATATCACATCAAACGTACATATAAGGAAATACGAAAGTAAAGCATGCATAAATATATATACATGTGAGTTGCGATAAGAATAGATAGGCAATCCGAGATATAAAGATAAGATCATATAGAAATCAAATCCGAACCATCATGCTATTCAAAGACTCGGGAAAGACACTCTTAGGCAATCGAATACGCTCACTAGGGCTTGCCTCTCACCGTTAGCGGTATAAGATTGATAAGATTGAGACTCGACAGACAAACCAGTCAAGTCATGCGATGATCACATAATATCCAACATATTATCATCCATTCACGAACCAAGACAATGACGGTGTCCAATCATGCAATGCCATGAACAATATCATGAATCACGCATTCAAAGATAACGACACAAAACGACAACTCTCACGGTAAATGAAACGCACTAGCATCGTGTACATGGCAAGTATGATTAAAAGGCATCCACGGGATAAAGCGTTTCCCTGAACTCATACACGATGCTACATTTCGTATATGTAGACTAATTTCCTCCTGGTAGGAACGATAATTAAACGGCTCCTAATCTAAACCTGGCCAGATTCTCGTAATCACATTTTCCGATTCGACATCATAAAGCGTTCGCATCCAAGACTCGGTCTTACAATATATATGCGGAGTACCCCAAATTCGGTAGATCAATTCACGAAAGAGGCGGAAAAGAGCTCAAGCCTCATAACAAGCGGTACGCTACATGCAAATAACACCACCTCGCAAGTACACAACATTTGACGGCCGGGTCGAACAACGCATAGCGTTCAACTCCCAACAACGTCGTCGTATGCCCACTAACACATGCATTTAAGCAGTAGGATACCTCTCCGTTCCGACATTCCAGCCTTACGAACGGAAAGGTAGCCAAGGGAATGAGAATACAAAGCACAATACAAAATAGTGCTCAAACCGACTCATTTGTAAAAACCGACTCAAAGTGGGAACATATCGAAAACCGTCACAAAACATGTGATACATGCGAAAGAGCTATCATATATCAAAAACATGAATATTATAAGACATTACGTAAAATTATACGGTAAACAGATCATGCGAACTATTATAAATTACGAGTTTTATAAGGTAAAGAAAAACAACACAACCGTGTTCCAGGCCGGGCAGAGGACCGGTGGCCGGTGGGCCTGCTCAGAACACAAGGCAAAACCCAAAAACAGAGAAAAGAGGTCTGGGCCGGTCGGTAGACCGGCGGCCGGTCGACCGGCACAGAGCACCATACCAAAAATCCAACATCACTTACTGGTGTGTTCCAGGCCGGTGGATGGACCGGTGGCCGGTGGGCCGGCCTGGAGCACCTCTTATACAAAAATCCAATTTTCCAAATGAGTTACTGGAGTGTTCCCAGCCGGTTGGCAGACCGGCGGCCGGTCGACCGGCAGGGAACCCCAGTTCACCCGAGAGCCTCTTACACTTAACCAATTCATTTCCAAATCATTTCAATTCTCATATATACTTCAATTAATCATCAACAATCAATATAATTCATCAACATTCATCATATAACATCATTTACTAATCATAGCATGAATTCTAATCTTCCTAATCGTATTCTAATACGATTTTCTAGCATATAAACATGTAAAACACGTAAGTGATACCGAGTAACCCTTCACCGTTACCTTTGAGCGTCTCTAATGATCGTCAAGCTCCTCTTCTATAAGAAAATAGTCTTTGTCGGGATCTTGGAGGTCGCCACCTACAAATAGATCGTAAAAAGATGAATAAAGTTCATCTTGAGAAAGACGGAATGCTTAAAAAGCGAGAAAGACGATAATTTTATTATCAATACGGATAGAGGAAGGTACGGGGAAGAATAAGATAGACTTACGTAAATTCTATCGAGTAACGAAGAAACTACGCCAAATCTAAGATGGAAATCAAAGAGGGAAATTGATTTCTTAAGGAAGAAGAAAACTAGGTTTGATTTTGTGTTTAATGAGATTTTAGGTTAAGGAGTATGAGTTGTGTGAGTATGAGAGAAAAAGTCAAATACGATTTCCAAAGTCCAGAAAAGTCAAACTAGACTGAAGACGACTTTTTCATGAAATCTCGCAGAAATTCCAAATACGGACTCGGAAATTCAAAATTCGACTCGAAACTTAAAATTATAAATTATAACTTAAAATTACTGAAAAGGTTTCGTAAAATATTTCTACTAGAAAAATAGGGTACATTTCCGGGTGTTACACATGTCCCCCACCTTGACCAACACATCCTCAATGATGCCCTTTGGGTAAATGTTTGACCTATCGTCTAGTGAAATGACCACATTAGTTGGTTTCAAAGGACCCAACTTAAGAGACTCATAAAGATAATGAGGCAAAACATTAATGGATGTTCCTAAGTCAAGCATAGCTCGTTGGTTTCAAAGGACCCAACTTAAGAGACTCATAAAGATAATGAGGCAAAACATTAATGGATG
The DNA here is from genome assembly GCA_022085475.1 of Heliosperma pusillum. Taxonomy (NCBI): domain Eukaryota; kingdom Viridiplantae; phylum Streptophyta; class Magnoliopsida; order Caryophyllales; family Caryophyllaceae; genus Heliosperma; species Heliosperma pusillum. The sequence continues at coordinate 25,104 of JAIUZE010066587.1, read as the reverse complement.
TTCCTAAGTCAAGCATAGCTCGTTGACATTCCAACTCTCCAATTTTGCAAGGTATAGTGAACATGCCCGGATCACCACACTTTTGAGGCAAACGTTTTTGAAAAATAGCCGACACATGTTCACTAGCTCTCACTTTTCTCATACTCTTAGCTTTGTTGGTCCGCTTAGTAGTGCACAATTCTTTCAAAAACTTAGCATGTTTAGGCACACTACTAAGAAGATCAAGGAGTGGAATGTTTACCTCAACTTTACGAAAGATTTCATAAAGGCTTGAAGTCTTTTTGTCCATCACCCTTGTATCATTAAGAGCACTTGGAAAAGGAGGTAATGGTTCATATTCCAGAAAAGAGGGGGGTGTAACCTCCTTAGGTTGAGTGGATGCTTCTCCCTTTTCCATGACCACCTCAATCTCATCTTCAATAGCTTCCTCCACATCATGAATAACCGGGTTGGCCTTTGATTTCCGTGGGGCCTTGGGTACCTCCTCTAGCTCTCTCCCATTTCTAAGAGAAACCGCTTGAGCTTGTTCCGTGGGCGGTGGAATAGTTTGTGAAGGGAGCCTCCCACCTTGATTTGGTTGTTGTGAGACAACATTTAGGATTTGCCCCACTTGAGTTTCAAGATTTACAAGGCGAGAGTCGGTGAGTTTGTTATGTTGTTGGGTGGAGACTTGAAATTGTTGAGTGGTTGCTTGGAATTGTTGAGTTGATTTTTGAAATTCGGCTTGGTTCAACGCAAGTGAAGTCACAATATCTTCTAAGGATTTTGAAGGTGGGGTTGAATTTTCCCTTTGGTATTGGTGAGGTTTTGTGAAAGAGGAGTTTGATGGCCCCCTTTGATTGTTGTTCCCACTTTGACCCCACTTAAAATTAGGGTGATTCTTTGTCCCCGCATTATAAGTATTTGAGAATGGATCATTCCTCCTTTGATTTTGCCGATATGAACCAAGTGCATTGACCGCCTCATTTCCCTCTTCTTCAAACAAGGATGGACACCCATCGGTTGGATGGGTAGGATCATTGCATAGCCCACAAAACTTTACATTAGAGGTGTTGACTTTCTCTCACCAAATACGTGAGTGTATCGACTTTCTCTTCCAAGGGACTTGAGGAAGAGGTGGAACCCACCTTCTTTGTCCTTCTCCCATAAGACCTATCACCTCTTGCCAATTTCTCTATAAGAGCATTGGACTCCGCCACCGACATGCTCTCAATTCCACCTTGGGATGCGGCCTTTACCATTCTCCCATCTTCTTCATTGAGTCCTCCATAAAAGTTGAGGAGTAAGTCGTGATCGGAATACCCATGGTATGGGCAACTAGCAAGCAATCTCTTGAATCTTTCCCAATACTCGTATAAGTTCTCCGAATCTTGTTGCTCAATATTACTTATCTCCTTTTTTAATTGAGAAGAAAGATTAGCCGGAAAGTATTTAGCCAAAAATGCCTTCTTCAAATCCATCCACGAAGTAATACTACCGGTAGGTAGGTAGTAGAGCCAATCTCGAGCGGCATCCTTGAGAGAAAAGGGGAAAGCTCTTAGTTGTAGTTGCTCATCCGTAACTCCATTGGGTTTCATACTAGAGCAAACAATATGAAATTCACTTATATGCTTGTTAGGATCATCCAAACTTCTTCCATAGAAAAGTGGTAGTTGATGTATAAGCCCCGATTTGAGCTCAAAGGTGGCTCCTTCCGCCAAGGCCGGAAAAGTGATACAAAGAGGAACTTGAGAAAGATCCGGGGCGGTGAGTTCTTCAATGGTAGGAGCTCGTGGTCTATCCCCCATGATGATGTTTAGAGGAATAGGTGGGTTTTTAACTATGAAAAAGTTGGTGGAAGTAGATGGTGAAGAATGAATATCCTCCACTTGATCGTGTTGAGTAGTTGAATCTATTTCTTCAATGATTGGTGGTTCTTGATCTCGTCTTATGCCACCTCCTAGCCAAGCCAAAGTTCTTTGGATTTCCGGGTTAAGAGGGAGCAAAGGGTCACGATCAAAACATCCACACAAAATAATTGAAATAAAACAAGAGTAAGTCTAAGATGAGAATTATGCTAACTAAAACCCCAATACAATAAAACTAACACAACTAGTCTAGAAACACAATTAAAAAAAAACACTAGCAAAACTGTTACCTTCCCCGACAACGGCGCCAAAATTTGACTCGCCTAAAACGTCGCTATTAAAGGCGGTCAAATTAACAATTTATAACCTTACTAATTACCTACTAATTAAACTAAAGTAAAGTGGAAAGCAAGGGTCGAACCCAAGGGAAGGGGGAATGCAATTGTGTAATTAAAAGAGTAACTAGAATAAATGTGCAAGTAACAAACAATATGTAAAAAGGGGGGGGGGGTTTGATTTTGATTCAAATACAAGTAAATTCAAATAAGAGTGCAACACAAGAAAGCAATTAGAGGATGAAAATAATCAAGTTGAGAAAAACTTAACCCAATCCTATAGATGGTCCTCAAATGGTTGATCCAAGACTCAATCAATTCCCTAATTAATTATTATTATCTTATTGTGAAGATTAATCTTCTAAACCTCCTTAATAGTGGTAAATGACAAGGAAATCACACTTAATCATCAACCCAACTTATTAATCATTCCAAGTAGAAATCACATACATTGATTCAACTAATAAGAAGATAAAAGAATGAGAGGTTCAATAAGAGCAATTAGGCACAATGAACACAATTAATACCAAATTGCAAGTTAATCCCTTTCTTGTAAGTCAAGTTAGGAGGAAATCACACTCACTAATTCAATTACAAGGATTTGCAAAAGTAGAATCACAAGGAAATCACGCTTAATGATTCTAACAACAATAGATTAGGAAAATGGTAAGATTAAGATAACAAGGAAATCACACTTAATTACTTTATATCAAACAAGTTTCCAAATCCAACAACATAAAACACAAGGGATTAACAATAATAACAATAATTAGGGAAAGATTAGGAGTCTTACAACCAAAAGATTACACCTTTGAGGATTGGATTAAGAAATAAGATTAGTTGCCCATTCTAGATCTAAACCCAAAATAGATGAAAAATCCAAAGATTACAACTTTGATTAATTGTTCCACAAGACAAACATAAAAATATGAGATAAGATGATGAAAACCTAGTGTTTTCATCTTTATATAGTCCACACATAATAGAGGATTAATGGGCTTTAATTTGGTGAAAGCCCGTAACAAAGCTGAAGCTCGTCAGAGGGGGCGCACGGTGCGCCTGGGGTGCTTCCAGCAGGGCGCACAGTGCGCCCAAAGTGCTGATTTTTTTCTATGATTTCTTCTTTGTTCTTCCTTTGGATGGCTTTTGACTTGTTCTTTCTTGGCATGTTTCCTAGCCGTCCTTGGGACTTAGTTGGGTCTCTTCCACTGCTTTAAAGCCACTTAAAACTCCATTATGATCATGATACTCGGAGTTGGTAATAATGTATTAAATCCATCAATACCTCTTTACCATATCGTCTTATTGTCCTAAAATCTACTAAATTAACCGGTAGAATTGTGAGCTCATCACTTAGCATGTCCGCCACCTGTCGAACTTGCGTATACTCAACTCCTAAAGTGTTTCACATTTAGTTTTAACCTCTTTAAACATGGCCTTATGATTATGGTTTGTGGATGCTTATAATGGGAAAATTATTGGAAAATTAAGAAAGTTATCAAACAAATTTTTGTTGTAATGGTAAATGATAATGGTTTATGCGTTAAAACCCTCAAGTCTAATTCACCAACAACCCATGGTGGTATCCTTAATGTCATGACTAGGCTTGTGGGTAAAGTAATACCCTAATAACAATTTCCAATTAAAATATACCATGATCAGTGGTGTAAAAGCTTATCCAACATAAATATGTTTTAAAATATTTATTGACATTTGACTCTAAGTTTTACCCACTCAATTAAGGTTAAACCTTAATTTCCCACTTCTTGTAACACTCCCGATTTTATAATAATGGGTATCTACTAAAGTTGTTACTTTTATAAGTTTCTCTTTTACTTTTATTGGTTAAATATTTATAATCGATAACTTATGATTTCATAGCTTTATAATAATGTTGACTTCAATTTAGTGTAGCTGGGTAGAAACCGTCTTATTCCAACCCGTTATAAGTCCGTAATCGGACTCTACTCGGAAATCCAAGTGGATAAAGTCCCAAGTTGAGTACTGATGTGACACCCTCAAATTTGCGGAAAGAAAAAAAAATAATTTAACTAAATAAAAGATAAGAATACATGTAACAACCCGAAAAGTACCCAATTTTTCTAGTAAAAATATTTACTAACACTTTTCAGTAGAACTTAAGTTTTTAAAATAGAATTTATTGTTTCGAGTCGTATTTTGAAATTCCGCGTTCGTATTTGGAATTTCTGAGAGATTTCATGAAAAGACGTTTTTAGTCATCTTTGACTTTTCTTGACTTTTAAGTCGTCTTTGACTTTTCTTGACTTTTTAAAGTCGTCATTGACTTTTCTTGACTTTTAAGTCGTCCTAAACTTTTCTTGACTTTTAAGTCATCTTTGACTTTTCTCGACTTTTAAGTCGACTTTGACTTCGTTGACTTTTTCCCGACTCGCCTATAAGTTTGAAGACCGAAATTTTATTTAAAAAAATAATATTTTTGATTTATTTTTATTTAGATTTATTAAGATTTATCATAATTTAATATAATTATTTTGAATTTATTCGGAATTTAAAGAATAACTTTTACGGTTTTTAACCGAACATCATTTAACTATTCTCGAGTCATCGTAAATCCCGTAACAAATTCGAAACTCGACTTTGGCATGAGTCACACGCGCGTGTCATCTTTTTCCACTCACAATTAGATATTCTAATTGTTTTGATTAAACTAATAATAATATCTAGATATTTATTCACTTTATCGATCAGTTAACGAAAATTACGCAAAACGCTCGAAATCAGACCCGACAAGCTCAACATCACACGGCAGTCCTTACTCTCTTAGACCTTGATATTTTCATTATTTTTTATTACAATATCATAATATCTTGATATTTAGTTTAATTAACTTTATCGTTAATTATATTTAATCGATTACCGTAAAATAATTATTAAACGCGAGTCAATTACGTAACAACAATTTCAAAACCCGACTTCCTAATCCCTCTATAAACACACGGCTCACACACCCCTCTTTACTCACTAACAACTTTTCATTTTTCAACAAATCAAATTAAGATCTAAATATCACTTTCTTCATCGTTCTTCATTTGTTCTTAGTGTTCTTCAATTGTTCTTCATCGTTCTTGAGCAAAACCTTCATAAAATCTTCATTTCTTAATTAAATCCGTCCTAACTTATATTTCTAGACTCTCCTCTTCGCTCCCCATCTTCACGTACGGTTTTATTTCAATTCCGACACAATCGTTTTCAACACTTTAATTATGGAAAATCATATTTTAAGTTCTAATAATGTTTTTCTTGTCTTTTCTTATAGGGGAAGATTTTGAAGACGAGTTTGGAGACTCGTATATTTTGGGTGAAGATTAGTAGAAGGGGTTCTTATTATATACTTCTTATTATTTTGGTGCTAAGTGGGTTTGCTAGCTAAGGTAACAATTCCGATTTACTCGACGAATTAATGTCACATAGCCTTTAGTTTTTGTTCATGTTATGGTTTTTATGATTTTAGTTAGTAACATAGCCTTTAGCTTTTGATTCTTTTATTTTTGGTTCATATTTTGTTTTAGTTCATGTTATTATGATTTAAGGATTTTTAGTTAGTAACATGTTAAGTAGTGGTTATTATTGTGTTTTATGAATTTATAACATGTTGGTTGTTCTTGATGAATTTGGATGATTCTTCATAATCATGATTTTTGTATGATTGATGGTTGTTTTGAATGTTTAAAAATGGATGTTGTTAATTAAAAACATGTTAGAATTAATTTGGAATTGGGGTTGTTGTTTTGGTGGTGGCCGGAAATGGTGGTGGCTGTGAACCGGACCAAACCAGCCGGTCCAGGCCGGTTCAGACCCGGTCTGGGTTGGTCCATGGTGGGTCCGGGTTTTGGTCTTTGGGTTGTGTCGATGTTTGATTGTTATGTTGTTGTTTTGACGGGTTTTAATTATGTTAAAGCATGCGGGAAATAATTAGAAACGGTTTTTAGTAAAATCGTTAAAAAGGCCAAAACAGGACCAAACCAGCCGTGGGGCCCAGTCCAGGCCCGTGTCATGTTGGCCCAAATCAGCCCGTGGGTCCCCTTGTGGGACTTGTGACGGTTTTTGAGTTATCGTTATTTTATCGCGGTTTGTAATAATTAGCAAGTGAGAAATATTAATAAGTAAAATATTTAATTAAAAAGTTTTTCATAAAATTATTATTTCGCACATGTTAGAAATTATAATACGAGATAGTAGTTTAATTTGATATCCTTTAAGTCAAACGGGTTTTTTGGTATGATATAATAATTCACATGTTAGAAGTTAATAAAATAACATGTAATGAATATGTTGATTTTTAAGTCTAAGTCTATGTGGTAAAGACTCTGTTTCTAGCCGGTTTGACCAAACGGGTTTGGTCAAACTAAGATCTAGTCAGCCCCGGTTGACTGATGACCCGTCGCGGGCCTCGGGTCGGGGATTTGTCTTCAGGTAAGGTTGTATTTAATTAATGAATGAGCCTTAGTAGATATGAGGCGATATGATATTTGAATATGATTTATTTGCAATTAGTCACATGATAGGATGTTTTCCCGTGACTGTTTGATTATATGGTTGGTGTCGTGTTGACTAAGTACCCATAGAGAATTATGAATATATGGCGTCTTGACCATTCTAATTCTAAATGAGTAGCTTGGACCATGACATGGATAGGCTTTACTGTCTTTAACGAGTATATGTTCACCTGATGAGAGCTTTTGTGTCTCGGCTTGGTGGGTTTATATCCAAGTCGGGGCATGGCTGCCTAGTTCCACTTTGTAAATGGAGCAGACTTAAGTACTAGCCATCTCTGATAGGGGGCGCCTAGTGAGTTTCTCATGTACAGGTTATGTATGGGACGGGGAACGGAATAGATGTGTCGCTAGGTCTGATCAGTCTAGGACTAGGATGTTTTCCATACACTTGGGTATAGCCTCGAGTTACAGAAGTCTTCTATTGACCGTGCTAAGAACTTATGCCTGTTTGTAGAAGTATTGGTCTTTCATGTTTGTCTGATTCTATGAGTTCTAGAAGGTGAGATGCAAGCCGGCTAGGATTGATAGAGTTTGGATTACCGATTGTTAACTGATTCACATGATTACGTGTTGATTAGGGTTTGAGTGTATCGGGGCCATGTTACATGGTAACCGCTGAGCCAGCATACCAGCTTCCCTACCTCGTGTTATATTTTATTACGGATTCACATGATAGCTTTCATATGATAGGTTATATGTTAGTTAATTGTTTCATAACATGAAAAGCATATCATATATGTTAAGGTTTTGTATTTTCAATATACATTGCTTTTATGTGATTCATGTTTAATTAAACTCGACATTTCGTGGCTGGGAGAACTCGGAGTTACTCCCCACTGACTGTGGCTTCCGTGTTTATATTTAATGCGGTCGAACAGGGGGTGATGCATATTTTGGGTACATGGACGAGCTAGCGAGCGAAGTATTTACCTTGGACCTATATTCGGTTCATAGTTTGTATATTATTATAAACTCTTTTATTTCCGTATTTATACGGGAGATATGTCTCCCGTCTTGTATATTCTTATGTAAAATATTAGTTTCCTTTTTGTATGAACCTTTTTATTTATGACACCCTTTGTTATGTATTAAATTATTTTTTTTCTTTCCGCAAATTTGAGGGTGTCACAGTAGGTGCCTATAGTACAAGGTATAGAGAAACTACCAGGATCTTTTAACTTAGGAGGGGACTTATTTTGCAATAACGCACTGCATTCGGCGGTGAATGCGATGATTTCAACATCATTCAGAGTCCTCTTCTTTGTTAGAATATCCTTCATGAATTTCGTGTAAGAAGGGATTTGAGTGATTAATTCAGTGAAGGGAGCCGTTACCTGGAGGTTTTTGACAACTTCCATGAATTTACCGAATTGGGTTTCCTTATGATTTCTCTTCAAACGTTGGGGAAATGGAACTTGAATTTTGATGGGTTCCTTTTCAAGTTCATCCTTCTTTTCATGCTTATCTTCCGCTTCCTTAGCGGTGGATGGTTGGGTTTCTTTTTGGCTTTCTACTGGTGAAGGCTCAACTGTTGGTTCTTTGGGTTGCTGAGGTTCCGTATAAGTGGTACCACTCCTAAGGGTGATAGCATTTGGGGTGTCCCTCGGTTGCTCACCATGAGGTGGGAGTTGGCCTTGTTTTCTTTGGGTAATAGAGGTAGCCAATTGGGCCATTTGAGTTTCAAGCATTTTGATGGCAGCATCTTTGGCTTGATCACTCTTTTGAAATTGAGCAAACATTGAATCCTGTTTTTGAACAACTTGCTCAAGCTTGAGTCATTTGGTTGGCCTTGAATTTGAGGTGGTTGGTGTTGAGGTTGATTTTGGTAAGGTTGGTTGAAGTTAGGTTGGAATGAAGGTCTCTGGTTTTGAAAACCAGGTGGATTGTAAGGCTTTTGTTGGTGTGGTATGAATGGTTGTTGAGTTTGTTGTTGGGGATTTTGAACATTGGTACTTTTGTAGGACAAAAATGGGTGGTTTTTTGTGTTTTCGTTATAGAAGTTTGAGAAAGCGTTGCCCTGCCTATATTCTTGATAGGCATTGACTTGCTCTATTGAACTTCTACATTCTTGAAAACTATGCCCTCCAATCCCACATGTCTCACATACCACTACGTGGTTAGTGACGTTGATATGCTCCTTGGATTGGGAAGAGCTTCCGACTTGTTGCTGCAGAAGGGCTAATTGGGCTTCCAGGAGTGCTACTTTACTTGAATCATCCTGCTTGGCTTTGAGCGGTATAACACGCGAGTTGCTATACTGAGAATCGTGGATTGCCATTGACTCGATAGTCGCACTAGCTATCTCTACATCGATTTGATCGAAACGACCATTGTTAGCGGAGTCGAGGATACGACGCGATTCGCCACAACAACCGTTGTAGAATGTGATAGCCATGAACCATGAATCAAGGCCATGATGAGGGCATTCTCTTTGTAATTCTTTATATCTTTCCCATGCCTCATAAAGGCTTTCGTCGCCCCTCTGACGGAATCCAGTAATTTGACTTCGTAAGAGTGCGGTTCGTTCTGGTGGGAAGTACTTTTGATAGAAAGCGAGAGCTAGACCATCCCAGTCGACTATTCCTAAGGCAACTCGGTCAAGACTATTGATCCAGATTTTTGCCTTTCCTCTTAAAGAGAAGGGAAAGAGCATTTCCCTAATCTGTTCTTGGGATACTCCAGTTTGTCTAATCGTGGAGCAATAGTCACAGAAGTTTTGGATATGAAGGTTGGGATCTTCTGTGGCCTTGCCACCAAATTGATTTCTTTCTATTAGATTGATGAAGGCAGGTTTGATTTCGAAGTTTTGGGCTGTAATTTGAGGTGTAGCGATACCCTTTGGAAGTGTATCTGCGGTGGGTTTAGAATGGTCGGAAAGTCGAACCATTTTTTGTTGCGAAGATGAAGATGGAATGTTGGCTGAAGGTTGAATGAATTTTTGAAATGGAGAGGAAAATGGATCTTCTTCTCCTTCAAGATTAGGTAAGATATCTGAGTATTTCTCACGAATACGACCTAAACTTGAAATGTCAGAAGCTTTTGAAATTTCGTTAAATAGCTTTAATCTCCTACGCAGAGTTCTTTCTAGATCGGGGTCCAAAGGAATAGGGGTCCCTAGTCTAGAAGATCTGGGCATAAGATAGAAAAGCAAAGATGAAAAATCAAGGGAGGTCTAAAGGAATTTTGAGTTCCTAAAGACTAGATAAAACTAATCGTGATAGAAATCGCAATAAAAAGGAAAACTAAACCGTGCTCCCCGGCAACGGCGCCAAAATTTGATCAGGCCTGTCGCAAGCCCGATTCAAAGATAAATTACCCAGACTAGGCTAATAACAAATTAATGTAATTAGGGAAGTAGGGGTCGATCCTCAGGGAGATGGTGTTTCCTATAGATTGTGAATCGTCTCACGATTGAGCTTTATCTAATGATTTTCTGAGTTTTGGATTTGGTGATGTCTAAACTAACAAAGAACATAAATAAAAGCAAAACAAACTGAAATGGAAATGATAAAGCAGATAATAAATTAACAATAATGAGAAGCATCTAGGGAAATAGGTTCACACATGTAGATTGACATATTAATGAAATTGGATTTAGGATATGCAAATAATTCATTGAGCGTTCGTAAGAATGGTGTGTTCATTACAATCATAGATCAGATGGTCTAGCAGGCTTTTAGTGCGATTTACTCGGTCTTAATCCACTATGTCACGCTTTGTCTATTCAATTCCTGTATATCTACCTTGGAAAAGAATTCCACACTAGTCAATGATTGTGATCAAGAATCGTCAACTATCGTTAAAGTCCAAACATGCATAGACACAATGTTTTAAAAGCACAATTTCCTTTATCCAATTATCATCTTTTAATCAATCTAATATGCCTACCCTACACCCTAGAAAGGTGACTACTCACTCATGATTATGTTGATATTAACAATGAAAGTTAAGGTAAGCATATTTAGTTGATTTTGACAATAATTTAGACTCTCTATGTGGCGATAATAACGACGCTATATGACAATCTAAGAAATGAAACTGCGATTATAACAACGTAAAAAACGAATCTAAATGATACGAATAGAAAGTAACAAACAAATGGAAAGCAATAAAGAATGGTAAACAAAGGATAAATTAGGAATACCTAGGTGACGATCAACGATGAAAGCGATAACAATAATAGAAATCCCTCGCATAGAAATATCGTATCTTGAATTACAACTCTTGAAACCAACAAAGCAGATACAAGGATTGAAATTCTATTTGAACTAAGCTAATGTTTTGAAAGGAAATGGACAGAAATAAACTAGAAACAAATGATAAAAGAAGAAGAAAATATAAACTAGGAAGACTAAAGCTAAAAGGAAATATAAGACAAGATTGTGTAAGAAAATGTATATGATGTTGGATATATGGATGATTGATATGAGGGGCTTGGCACATCTATTTATAGTATTAGGGTTTCGTGGAGAAGAGGTCGGGTAATAAATACATAGGGCAAATTTAGGAAGAAGGAGCCGCAATGCACTAAGCAGCAGGAATACCCGATCGGGTACACCACTTACCCGATCGGGTAAGTTGTCTTGTGGAAGCTCTTGACTAACTCTTCAACTTCCTTCGCTTTGACTTGACTTACAACATCCCCCTTGACTCTACAATCGGGTTTGTTGCTTGGATATGATGTAAAGCGATGAATTCTCCCGTCTAATTGATTGGTCTTCCGACAATTAAGAAACCGTCTTTGCTTCTTCCCTCTCTTAAGTTAGTGAACCTTCTTGAAATGCCTTACACACGGTCAAGCTTGCATCTTCAAGTCGTCGGGTTGTAGGCAAATGCTCGGAAATATAGAAAAAGGGCGTAGAAACGTCACTTTCCCTACAAAACAAGTTAGAACACAGGAATTCGCCTAGAAGACGATATTAGCTCATAAAATGGCTTAACAAAGCACAAATGACAAACAAAACCGAGCTAAAGTGGGGGTTAAAATCATACAAATATTCACTTATCAGAATGTTAAACATTAACTTTCCATACTTTGCGCCGTCCGGTAAGACATATGGCTCTCCGACGCCCAAATGAGATGTCTACCATCCCATTTCTTGGCCCACTCAGGTGCACCCAACAGCTGGCGTCCACCTCGTCCTGCATGCATTGGCCCTCCTCGGCCTCCTCGGCCTCTTCGAACACTCTAGTCGGTATCTCTTCTCCCACGTGAGAAGAAGAAGGCTTAAGGTCTATATCCATAGGGGCTTCCCCCGACGTGGAAGGAATATCACCTGCAAAACCGAAGCCAGGTCAGGTAATTTCAGGCATTTTTCAAGCATTTCAAGTATTTTCATGCTCTAGAAGGAAGTTTTCCGACCATCTTTGGCCATTTTCAAGTATTTTCATGTTCAAAATTTGACGAAAACGCAAAAGGAATACATGGTTATGTTCCTAACAAGGCCAATTATTCATTTCTAGTATCAATTTATATCAAACAAATCAAATGGAGGCAAACCCCCAAATTTTTGACATTTTCAAAGGGAGGAACCCTAATTTCAAACTCTAATTCAAGCAAAATTAGAAGTTAAAGCATAAGATAAGATACATACTGATAAGTGAATATTTGTATGATTTTAACCCCCACTTTAGCTCGGTTTTGTATGTCATTTGTGCTTTGTTAAGCCATTTTATGAGCTAATATCGTCTTCTAGGCGAATTCCTGTGTTCTAACTTGTTTTTAGGGAAAGTGACGTTTCTACGCCCTTTTTCTATACTCCTGAGCATTTGCCTAGAACCCGACGATTCGAAGAAGAAAGCTTGACCATGTGTAAGGCATTTCAAGAAGGTTCACTAACTTAAGAGAGAGAAGAAGCAAAGACGGTTTCGTAGTTGTCGGAAGATCAATCAATTGGGCGGAAGAATTCATCGCTTTACATCAAACCCTATCAAACAACCCGATTGTAGAAGTCAAGGGGGATTTTGGAAGTCGAGTCAAGCAAAGGAAGATGAAACGTTAGTCAACCGATTCTAGAAGACCACATACCCGATCGGGTAAGTGTGTACCCGATCGGGTATCCTTGCTGATCCAAGCATGACGGCTCCTTCTTCCTTATTTTGTCCTATGTGTTTAATACCCGACCTCTTCTCCACGAAACCCTAATACTATAAATGGATGCTCTAAGCCCCTCTTCTAAACACAACATCTATCTCTCACACAATCTAATCTTATATCTCATACAATTTTCTAGTTTTCTTTTTAGCTTTAGTCTTTCTAGTTTAGATTATCTTCTACTTTTGTCTTTTGTTCTTAGTTTATTTCTGTCCATTTCATATCAAAACATTAGTTTAGTTCAATAAGAATTTCAATCTTTGTAGTCTACTTTGTTGGGTACAAGAGTTGTAATTCAAGGTACAGTATTTCTATGCGAAGGATTTCTATTGTCGTTATCGCTTTCATTGTTGATCGTCATCTAGGTATTCCTAATTTATCCTTTGTTTATTGTTCTTTATTGTTTTCCATTTGATTTTTATTCTCTATTCATATCACTTAGATTCGTTTTTATGTTGTTATAATCATAGTTTCATTTCTCAGATTGTCATATAGTGTCGTTATTATCACCACATAGAGAGTCTAAATTATTGTTAAAATCAACTAAATATGCCTATCTTAACTTTCATTGTTAATATCATCGTAGACATAAACATAATCATGAGTGAGTAGTCACCTTTCTAGGGTTGTAGGGTAGCCATGTTAGATTGATTAAAAGATGATAATTGGATAAAAGAAATTGTGCTTTTAAAACATTGTGTCTATGCATGTTTGGACTTTAACGATAGTTGACGATTCTTGATCACAATCATTGACTAGTATGAAATTCTTTCCAAGGTAGACATACGAGATTTGAATAGACAAAGCATGACATAGTGGTTTAAGACCTAGTAAATCGCATAAAAAGCCTGCTAGACCATCTGATCTATGATTGTAATAAACACACCATTCTTACGAACGCGCAATGAATTATTTGCATATCCTAAATCCAATTTCATCAATATATCAATCTACATGTGTGAACCTATTTCCCTAGATGCTTCTCATTATTGTTAAATCATCATTTGCTTTATTGTTTTCATTTTAGTTTGCTCTTATTTTGCTCTTATTTATGTTCTTTATTAGTTTAGAATTCAAAACCTCAAAACCCAGAAATTGTTAGATAAAACTCAATTGTGAGACGATTCACAATCCATAGGAAATACCATCTCCCTGAGGATCGACCCCTACTTCCCTAATTACATTAATTTGTTATTAGCCTAGTCTGGGTAATTTATCTTTGCATCGGGCTTGCGACAGGCCTGATCAAATTTTGGCGCCGTTGCCGGGGAGCACGGTTTAATTTTCCTTTTCTTGTGATTTTAATTACGATTAGTTTTATCTAGTCTTTAGGAACTCAAAATTCCTTTAGACCTCTCTTGATTTTTTCATCTTAGCTTTTCTATCTTATGCCCAGATCTTCTAGACTAGGGACCCCTATTCCTTTAGACCCTGAACTAGAAAGAACTCTGCGTAGGAAATTAAAGATATTCAACGAAATTTCAAAAGCTTCTAATATTTCAAGTTTAGATCGTATTCGTGAGAAATACTCGGATATCTTACCTAATCTTGAAGGAGAAGAAGATCCATTCTCATCCCCATTTCAAAAAATCAATCAACTTTCAACCAACATTCCATCTTCATCTTCACAAGCAAAAATGGTTCGACTTTCCGACCATTCTAAACCCACCGCAGATACACTTCCAAAAGGTATCGCTACACCTCAAATTACAGCCCAAAACTTCGAAATCAAACCTGCCTTCATCAATCTAATAGAAAGAAATCAATTTGGTGGCAATGCCACAGAAGATCCCAACCTTCATATCCAAAACTTTTGTGACTATTGCTCCACGATTAGACAAACTGGAGTATCCCAAGAACAGATTAGGGAAATGCTCTTTCCCTTCTCTTTAAGAGGAAAGGCAAAACTCTGGATCAATAGTCTTGACCGAGTTGCCTTAGGAATAGTCGACTGGGATGGTATAGCTCTTGCTTTCTATCAAAAATACTTCCCACCAGAACGAACCGCACTCTTACGAAGTCAAATTACTGGATTCCGTCAGAGAGGCGACGAAAGCCTTTATGAGGCATGGGAAAGGTACAAAGAATTACAAAGAGAATGCCCTCATCATGGCCTTGATTCATGGTTCATGGCTATCACATTCTACAACGGTTGTTGTGGCGAATCGCGTCGTATCCTCGACTCCGCTAACAATGGTCGTTTCGATCAAATCGATGTAGAGATAGCTAGTGCGACTATCGAGTCAATGGCAATCCACGATTCTCAGTATAGCAACTCGCGTGATATACCGCTCAAAGCCAAGCAGGATGATTCAAGTAAAGTAGCACTCCTGGAAGCCCAATTAGCCCTTCTGCAGCAACAAGTAGGAAGCTCTTCCCAATCCAAGGAGCATATCAACGTCACTAACCACATAGTGGTATGTGAGACATGTGGGATTGGAGGGCATAGTTTTCAAGAATGTAGAAGTTCAATAGAGCAAGTCAATGCCTATCAAGGATATAGGCAAGGCAACGCTTTCTCAAACTTCTATAACGAAAACACAAAAAAACCACCCATTTTTGTCCTACAAAAGTACCAACGTTCAAAATCCCCACCAACAAATCCAACAACCATTCATACCACACCAACAAAAGTCTTACAATCCACCTGGTTTTCAAAACCAGAGACCTTCATTCCAACCTAACTTCAATCAACCATACCAAAATCAACACCAACCACCTCAAATTCAAGGCCAACCAAATGACTCAAGTTTGAGCAAAATTGAATCCATGCTTCTACAAGTTGTTCAAAAACAGGATTCAATGTTTGCTCAATTTCAAAAGAGTGATCAAGCTCAAAATGCTGCCATCAAAATGCTTGAAACTCAAATGGCCCAATTGGCTGCCTCTAATGCCCAAAGAAAACAAGGCCAACTCCCACCTCATGGTGAACAACCGAGGTACACCGCTAATGCTATCACCCTTAGGAGTGGTACCACCTATACGGAACCTCAGCAACCCAAAGAGCCAATAGTTGAGCCTTCACAAGTAGAAAGCCAAAAAGATTCTCAACCATCCACCGCTAAGGAAGCGGAAGACAAACATGAAAAGAAGGATGAACTCGAAAAGGAACCCATCAAAATTCAAGTTCCATTTCCCCAACGTTTGAGGAGAAATCATAAGGAAACCCAGTTCGGTAAATTCATGGAAGTAGTCAAAAACCTCCAAGTAACGGTTCCCTTCACTGAATTAATCACTCAAATCCCTTCTTACACGAAATTTATGAAGGATATCTTAACAAAGAAGAGGACTCTAGATGATGTTGAAATCATCGCATTCACCGCTGAATGCAGTGCGTTATTGCAAAATAAGTCCCCTCCTAAGTTAAAGGATCCTGGTAGTTTCTCTATACCTTGCACTATAGGCACCTACACTATTGATAAAGCTTTATGCGATCTAGGTGCTAGTGTAAGCGTTATGCCCTATTCCATTTGCGAAAAATTGAATATGGGAGTTCTGAAATGCACAAGTATCACCCTGCAAATGGCAGATCGTTCTCTAAAACAACCTATGGGAGTTTTAGAAGATGTACCTGTTAGAGTAGGAAGATTTTTTATTCCAGTCGATTTCATAGTGTTAGATATGGCTGAAGATTCGCAAATCCCTATCATATTAGGAAGACCATTTCTACACACTGCGGGAGCAGTAATCGATGTCAAGAATGGAAAATTGACATTAGAAGTAGGTGATGATAAAGTCACCTACAACTTAAACAGTGCAATGAAGAGCCCTATGCTTGAAGAGCCTTGCTGTTTCCTTGACATTGTCGACTCAATCATTGTGAATCTCTGAATCCATCAATAATTAAGGATCCTTTAGAAGCAATTTTATTGTTAGAGGATATCTCTGAGAACGACAATTTTGAGATCAGTGAGCTGGAAAGGGACCTGACTGGTAAAGAGATACCGTCTGAAGAAGTTGAGGAGTTTATAAGCTTAATTGATGCTCATGCCAAGGCAGAAGTACATAAACGTGAACATAAACCTCTTCCCTCAAATCTAAAATATGCTTTTTTAGATGAGTCTGAATATTACCCAGTCATAGTGAGTGCTCTCCTAGATGAAAATCAGTTAAACTCGCTATTGACTATCTTGAGAAAACATAAAAAAGCAATAGGTTATAAACTTGAAGATCTCACAGGCATAAGCCCCGACTTTTGCATGCATAGAATCAACTTATAAGAAGGCCAAAGACCTTGTGTTCAAGGTCAACGCCGTCTTAATCCCAACATGCAAGAAGTAGTTAAAGCTAAAGTTATGAAATTACTAGATGCTGGCATAATCTATGCAATTTCTGACTCAAAATGGGTTAGCCCTATCCAAGTTGTTCCCAAGAAAGGAGGAACAACAGTAGTCAAGAATGAAAGGAATGAGCTCATCCCCACAAGGATTGTGATGGGATGGCGTATGTGCATTGACTACAGAAAGTTGAATCAATCAACTCGAAAAGATCACTATCCTCTACCCTTCATTGATCAAATGCTAGAGAGGTTAGCTTGCCACAAATATTTCTGTTATCTAGATGGTTACTCAGGATTTTTCCAAATTCCTATCCACCCTGAGGACCAAGAGAAAACCACCTTCACCTGTCCCTATGGTACTTTTGCTTATCGCCGAATGCCATTTGGCCTATGTAATGCACCTGCAACTTTCCAGCGTTGCATGACTAGTATCTTTTCCGATTTTGTTGAGACTATCATGGAAGTATTCATGGACGACTTTAGCGTCTATGGCATTTCCTTTGATAATTGTTTGACAAATCTATCCAAAGTATTGAAACGCTGTGAAGAAGTCGATCTTGTTCTCAATTGGGAAAAGTGTCACTTCATGGTGAACGAAGGTGTAGTTTTAGGACACATCATTTCTGAAAGAGGTATTGAAGTGGATCGAGCTAAGATCCGAGTTATTGAACAACTGCCACCACCTGCTAATGTAAAAGGAATCAGGAGTTTCCTTGGCCACGCCGGTTTCTACCGACGGTTTATTAAAGATTTTTCTAAAATAGCCAAGCCCCTGACTGAGCTCCTTTTTAAGGATGCGCCTTTTAATTTCACGAAGGAATGCCTTGAGGCATTCAACAAAATCAAACGCGCTCTAATCACCGCACCTATAATCCAGTCACCTGATTGGAATCTTCCATTTGAACTTATGTGCGATGCGAGTGATTATGCCGTTGGAGTTGTTTTAGGGCAAAGAAAGGAAAAGTTCCTTCATGCAATTTACTATGCTAGTAAAACCTTAAATCCTGCCCAAATCAACTATGCCACCACTGAAAAAGAACTTCTAGCCATTGTCTACGCCTTAGACAAATTTCGTTCTTACCTTATAGGATCGAAAGTCATTGTTTACACTGACCATGCTGCTTTGAAATATCTGCTTTCAAAGAAAGAGGCAAAACCTCGACTTATCCGATGGATCTTACTCCTTCAAGAGTTTGATCTAGAGATCCGGGATAAGAAAGGAGCAGAAAATGTAGTCGCTGACCATCTATCAAGGATAAGAGTAACTGAAATAGGATTGCCAACACCAATTAATGACTCATTTGCTGATGATTCATTAATGGCGGTTACTGACTCTTCTCCTTGGTATGCTGATATGGCCAATTTTCTTGTCAGTCGACAGCTAACTTCTGACCTTTCTTATAACCAAAGGAAGCGATTTTTGCATGATGCAAAATTCTTCGTTTGGGATGACCCTTATCTTTTCAAGCAGTGTTCAGATGGTCTTTATAGACGATGTATCCCCCAGTGGGAAGTTAAAGGAGTTTTAGAAGGATGCCACTCATCTGCTTATGGTGGTCATCATGGTCCGTCCAAGACCGTAGCCAAAGTCTTGCAATCCGGGTTTTTCTGGCCCTCGATGTTTAAAGATTCAAAAGATTTTGTTATGGCTTGTGACGCTTGTCAACGAATGGGTCAAATATCCAAGAGACATGAAATGCCTCAAAACGGCATATTAGAAGTTGAAATATTCGATGTCTGGGGTATTGACTATCAAGGACCATTCCCTTCTTCTAACGGAAATCGTTATATCTTAGTCGCTGTTGACTATGTTTCTAAGTGGGTAGAAGCAATTGCCACTCCCACCAATGATGCTAGAGCTGTGATACGACTATTTAAGAAGATCATCTTTCCACGTTTTGGTGTACCCAGAGCCGTGATTAGTGATCGAGGAACTCATTTTGGAGAAAAGCAGTTAGACACTCTACTTGCCAAATATGGTGTGTATCACAGACAAGGATTAGCCTACCACCCTCAGACCAGCGGTCAAGTAGAAGTCTCAAATAGAGAGTTGAAAACAATTCTTCAGAAAGTAGTCTCAAGATCTAGAACTGATTGGAGTAATAAGCTCGATGACACCTTGTGGGCTTATCGCACAGCTTTCAAAACCCCGATTGGAACATCTCCTTATCGATTGGTTTATGGAAAGGCTTGTCATCTTCCCATCGAGTTAGAGTATAAAGCTTACTGGGCTATCAAAGAACTCAACTTAGACACTAAGCTTAGCGCTGATAGAAGACTTTTGCAACTCAACGAGCTAGAGGAATTTCGTTTGCAAGCTTATGAGAATTCTAGCATCTACAAGGAAAAAAACGAAGCGTTGGCACGACAAGAGGATAATTAAGAAAGAATTTAATGTTGGTGACCAAGTACTTCTTTTCAACTCCCGTCTGAAAATTTTTCCGGGAAAACTTCGATCCCGATGGTCTGGACCATTCACTGTCGCATATGTGAGCAAGTACGGCTATGTGGAACTAATGGCTAGCAATGGTGAGAAATTCAAAGTTAATGGACACAGACTGAAACTCTACTATAGCAATTCTATCATCGGATGTTTAGATATTGTCTATACGGAGCGTCCATCCCCAACCCAATGATTTCATAGAAAAATTCGTCGAGCAAGACGTTAAACAAGCGCTTCTCGGGAGGCAACCCGTGTTTTCCCTTTTTGCATTTTTATTTTTGTTTTTCCCTTTTACGTTGTTTTGTTAGATTTCTTTGCAGATGAAAGAGTTTTTGAAGAATCTCTGACGACCTTCCTTGTCATGTCCAAAAGGCTAGCTTGGGGGAGTCCGCACTGGCTAGTACACTTCATTCTTCTTTCATTTTTCCTTTCTTCCCATTAAGCATCTCATTGCATATTTAGCTTTTGTGCTCACATTGAGGACAATGTGATGTTTAGCTTGGGGGAGGGATTGCATTTTCCCATTTTGCATTTTAGTTATATTTTTCAAATTTTGAATAAGATAGAGAAGATTTTAGATAGAAGATTTTTAAATTTTGAACACAATTGAATGCTTTTCATGCTTTGCTTGCTTGTTTACTATGCTATCATGTTACATTTCCCAAACTTAGAGCTTTCAAAAGATAATGATTCAATATTCATTGAATTTTGCATACATGGGGAAGTCTTGTACACAGTAGGCATGGAATGAATCTATAGATGAGTACGCTTGATCTTGACATTTGGCATACTACATATATTGTAAGGTAGAACCTCCTTAGACTGGTACGTCCATACCCAGTCTCATCTAGGTGTGTGTAGTTCTCCTTGTGATGTGTGTCATGTCAAAACGCATAAGTATGATTCTCATTTCATTTCTATAAGCATTGCATTCATGATTCACTATGATTTGAAGCCTTTTTCACTTTGAATTACCCCTCAAAATTAGCCCCTTCATACAAGTGCTTCACAAAATAATAGCTACATGCAAAAACTGCCTACCTTTTGAGCTAGTAGCTAGACTATGGTGTATGGGTGCTCTTTTGAGAAGATATTCTTATCTGTTAAAGTGAATTTGGAAGAACGAAAAGCTCAGGAAGTGAAGTTATGATCAAAAGAAAAGAAAAAAAATTGATCAAAAAATAGAAAAAAAAAAAAGAAAAAGAAAAAAGAAATAAAAGAAGAAGTTGTGAGTATCTCCTCAAAATGTCAAATCAACAGAAGGAGTTTACCCTTGTGTTTCGTGTGTAATAAGCCAAATTGTTACTTCTGGCTTCATTGTTCGTTTTTTGGGAATTAATCGAAAGCTTGTATTGAGTATTCATTTATCATTGGTCGGTTGCTAGCTCATCCTAACCTTCACATGACCATAACTATTTGTCCACCTTTCACCCATTTCCCAAAGCCTTCTTCTTATTTTTCGGCTTCTTTTCTATGTGCATTATGATCTTTGACTTGTGTTTTGAATTGTTTACCATATTAGACTGCGGACACATTTTCATAAGTCGTAGATAGGTGAGTGTCTCAAAAACATTTACACATAAAGAAATCACCTTTTACATACATGAGTGTTCGAGTGTGCCGTAAGAGTCCATTTGTCAAAAGATCATGCAAGAGCCAAAATTCTGTAGTGAAATTCTTTGCGCTACGCCGTTATGTAAATCTCAGCCATATTTATGTATCATTCTTGCCCACATTGCTTTTGGGTTATGATTCATTATGTTTTCAAAGTCTTACGTTGAGATTTGTTTCTTGATGGTATAGTAGCCAGTGCTTGCAACCTTGTCCTGGTATTGTTTGTTATGTTTGCTTGAGGACAAGCAAAGGTTTAGCTTGGGGGAGTTTGATAAGTGAATATTTGTATGATTTGAACCCCCAGTTTAGCTCGGTTTTGTATGTCATTTGTGCTTTGTTAAGCCATTTTATGAGCTAATATTGTCTTCTAGGCGAATTCCTGTGTTCTAACTTGTTTTGTAGGGAAAGTGACGTTTCTACACCCTTTTTCTATATTCCCGAGCATTTGCCTAGAACCCGACGATTCGAAGAAGAAAGCTTGACCATGTGTAAGGCATTTCAAGAAGGTTCACTAACTTAAGAGAGAGAAGAAGCAAAGACGGTTTCGTAGTTGTCGGAAGATCAATCAATTGGGCGGAAGAATTCATCGCTTTACATCAAACCCTATCAAACAACCCGATTGTAGAAGTCAGGGGGGATGTTGGAAGTCGAGTCAAGCAAAGGAAGATGAAACGTTAGTCAACCGCGTCTAGAAGACCACATACCCGATCGGGTAAGTGTGTACCCGATCGGGTATCCTTGCTGATCCAAGCATGACGGCTCCTTCTTCCTTATTTTGTCCTATGTGTTTAATACCCGACCTCTTCTCCACGAAACCCTAATACTATAAATAGATGCTCTAAGCCCCTCTTCTAAACACAACATCTATCTCTCACACAATCTAATCTTATATCTCATACAATTTTCTAGTTTTCTTTTTAGCTTTAGTCTTTCTAGTTTAGATTATCTTCTACTTTTGTCTTTTGTTCTTAGTTTATTTCTGTCCATTTCATATCAAAACATTAGTTTAGTTCAATAAGAATTTCAATCTTTGTAGTCTACTTTGTTGGGTACAAGAGTTGTAATTCAAGGTACGGTATTTCTATGCGAAGGATTTCTATTGTCGTTATCGCTTTCATTGTTGATCGTCATCTAGGTATTCCTAATTTATCCTTTGTTTATTGTTCTTTATTGTTTTCCATTTGATTGTTATTCTCTATTCATATCACTTAGATTCGTTTTTATGTTGTTATAATCATAGTTTCATTTCTAAGATTGTCATATAGAGTCGTTATTATTACCACATAGAGAGTCTAAATTATTGTTAAAATCAACTAAATATGCCTATCTTAACTTTCATTGTTAATATCATCGTAGACATAAACATAATCATGAGTGAGTAGTCACCTTTCTAGGGTGTAGGGTTGCAACAGGAGTATGTGACCAAGCCAAGACACGAGCCATGACACGAGCTCAAGACAAGACACAAACTCAAGACAAGACTCAACATCAAAACAACAACATCCATTCAGGCAACACCATGACCAGCTATGACAATGTTCTATTCAGTCCAAGCCACAACCACTTCAAGCCTGCTAAGACAACACCACCACAACCAGAACAAAGCCTAGCCATCCACTTCCCAAGACTAGGCCACAACAAAGCTCAGCCAACAGCCCAACAAACCCAACACAACAAAAACAGCCCCCCAGCCAAAAACAGCCTATCACAGCCTTTCTAAACAAGGTCCATGGGGCCCCACACAATCAAACAAGCCTAACCAACCCTCAAACCTATGTCTTGGGAAGGTCCTCTACAACTTTCCCCAGGACTTCCCTCCCCAGAAACAAACACACAAAGAGTTAGCCTAGGGACAACTTCAGACTGTCCAGATTTCAGCCTTTTTGCAGTAGTTAACATGTCACTATCAAACTTCCTTTTATGATCAAACAAACTCGAGGGCCTTTTAGAGGGACCTTTGGCATCCATCCCACTTCAGTTGAGCTCAAGAATCAAGCTCAGAAGTCCACCCCTCCACCAGTTTCAACCCCAACAAACCCATTAAGACAGATTGTCCTATTAGAATTACTTTTCTGCTTTATCTACTTTATGTCAGTTTTCCTGCAAGTTTGTAGCTATTATTTTGTTTCATGTTGTAAGCCTTTGTGGCCCTAGATATCTCCTAACGTCTGAGTTGTATCCTTGTTGCCTATATAAGGCCTTTACCAAATGAAATGCAAATCAGATTTGAAGTAAAACATAAAACTGAAACCTTGTTTCTGTTGCATCTCTTGGTTGTGTGCTAAAGACAACTTCCTTTGCTTTGTGCTTGGAAGTGAGCTTGGGTCCTTAGCTATGTGCTGGGATCAAAGTTCAACCCTCAATCATTGGCTTTGTGCTTTGGTTAAGGTCCTATCCTAGTTCTTTGTCAATCAGTCCAAACAGAAACAGAGTAATTGCAAAGTGTCTGAACCTCAATCAAATTGTCATTGTTTTAGTTGTCTTTCTGAATAATTTCAGTGCAAATTGGTTATCAGAGCTTTGGTTTGTGAGTTCATCTACCTAACTACATTAAAAACACAAAATACAACCATGAGTGAAGAGAGAATCACAGGTCTTGAAAACACAGTTCAAGATCTTGTCAGAACTGTAATGGAGGTCTCTAGATCTGTCAATGAACTCCTTGAGGGCCAACAGAACAATGATACAAGGGGAGGCAGAGGTCGAGGAAGAGGAGCACCTTTCCCACAAGGTGGAGTAAGGAGGAGACAACCTGTAGATCAGTTTGAAATGTCAGATTCAGATGGCTCAGATCACAGTCTTCTCAGACACCAAGACAAAGATATCAAGGTAGAGATTCCTGACTTTCTAGGTAGCTTGAACCCTGATGATTTCTTAGATTGGCTAAGGTCTGTAGAAAGAGTCTTTGAGTTTAAAGGATACACTGATAGAAAGGCTTTTAAGGTTGCTATCATGAAACTAAAAGGCTATGCCTCACTGTGGTATGAAAACATGAAAACCTTGAGGGTTAGGGAAGGGAAAGAACCTGTAAAGTCATGGCTCAAACTGAAAAAGAAAATGAGAGCTAAGTTTGTCTCTAGGGACTACACTCAAGACATGTTCATTAAGCTTACTCACCTAAAGCAAGACCAAAGACCTTTAGAGTCCTACCCAAGAGACTTTGAACAACTCACTTTGCAATGTGAGGTTGTTGAGAAATCTGAACAAAAGATAGCAAGGTTCTTAGAGGGGTTGGATGAAAGGATAGCTAGCAAAGTCAGGCTACAAAACATATACTCCTTTGAGGAAGCTGTCAACTTGTCTTTAAGGGTAGAAAAATTGGGAAAAGGAAAGGCCAGTGCTTCTAAGACACCTTCCAGAACCCCACCTTCAAACCTTTTGTAGGAGTTAAGATAGGAGAACCTGTGACAACCCTCGCGAATGCGGAATAAGAAACAAACAGCATGTGAATTATCTTTGCGGAAATGGCAGTTTTTGTTAAACTTTTATACATGCAAGTTAAATAAAACGAGGAGTGTCAAAATATTACAACTAAGTGCGGAAAAATAACAAAGAGACGGAGTCTCTCAAAATGTTAACAAAGAACAAGTGTTTAGCAAATAAGCTAAAATCGTCTAGAGGTTAATCGTCCAGGGACAACGCCCGCTAGCTCACACCCGAACCCCAAAACATCATATCCAAAAAGGCATCCAAGCAAGCAACCTGTTCATTCATGAAAAACATGAACGCCCCAGTCAGTGGGGAGTAACTCCGGGTTCTCCCAGCCATATCACCTTTAACGTACATATAAGGAAATACAAAAGTAGAGCAGGCATATATAAATATACATGTGAGTTACGATAAGAAAAGATAGGCAATCCAATATATAATGATAAGAGCATATGAAATACAAATTGAGGAACCATCATGTTATTCACGACTCGGGGAAGACACTCTTAGGCAACCGAATACGCT